>JAECMU010031374.1:0-11825 GCA_016106625.1 Dracogyra subfuscus | reverse complement strand
AATATATTTGATATGTAATTACAATCGTTAAAACGTTTCCTTTAAGACATTTAGCAAACAACAGTTCCTTCTGAGATGTCGTTCTAAATTGTAAAAATAATTAGTATGGTAATTTGCCGTACAGTCGCAATTTAAATGTTATTGAAAAAAAAATGCGTTGTTATGCGTAAGCTATTCTACGAACACCTACGGACTTGATTAATCGTGACCAACAACAGTATTTCATCAATAAAGGACACACTTTTAATAATTATTTTCCTTACTTGATTACAAGATTTGTCGTTACGATAGTACCAATGTCCGTGGTCGATCCCATATTGTGTTATTGCTTACTACACTATCGTTGCACGCAGTATAAAAACAAGCGGCGCTAACGTCCACAAACGATTGCCTCGATTCCTGATATGGTTAATCAGTTTAATGTTCTGCGGTAAACTCGTTTAGCGTGCGTTTGCCTGAGGTATCAGGCTGAACTGCTGATGTGTGGGTTAAGCCACCGGACCTAAGGTTAATAGGTACTGGGTTCGCATACGGTTAATGGATTCCACCTACAGTACGTTTTAACACCTCAAAGAGTGCACGTAAGGCTGATACACCGACTGCTCTCTCACTAATCACTAACAAGTAACCACTGTTACGGTATGGTAGAAATGACCTTTTATTTACGTGAAGAAAGAACACTGTATTATATTTAACAATTTAATAAAATAATTAAATATAAGTTACAGTTACAAGACAGTATATATGGAAAGTAAACTAATGACAATAATCAGATTCTTATCAATCTTACTAAATGTCACTGAATCAGTCCACGAAAACATGAAATGTCGATCTCCGATGTATCTTCATGATCAGTTGTTGTCGTCATCTTCTGTCTTCGGCAGATGTGATTGCGAATATAGGTTGAGGCGTCTGCACAGAACTCAGATGTAAAGCAGCATGTTGTTCGTTGATAAGAAAATCGCCTGTCTTTGAACACGCACACATTGTTTTTTATACACCTTGTAACTTGCTAGACGTATCTCGAAAGTTCCAATATTCACTAGACTAACCTCCCCTTAACCGTAAACAACTTTCTCTGACGTCATTTAAAATATGACGTCATACCAAAAACTTATAATATTTTATTAAAGGGTGAAAATCTATATTTTATAAACTTAAAATGTTCATCTATAACACCACTAACCCACTGTTCTGGAGAGACAGTCCGGATAGCTGAGGTGTGTGTCAATGACGGCGTGCCTGAACCTTAACATTGGATACAAGGACGGAACTAATTTAAAATTAATACGACGTTACTAATACCCAGCTAACTTAGATTTGTTCTATGAATTTGTCTACATGATTCTGAACTGAACATTATGCGTAGAAAATTATCAAAATTGTCTTCCTAGCATAATTTTCTAAAATGGTTTGTGTTACATGGACGGGACATAGTTCATTGATAAAAAAACACGCCTGATGCGCAGTCTGTCTACGACCGATCCCCACATGAAAGACATCAACATGTAGCGGGTTTCCTCTTTAAGAATAAATGTCATCATTACCAAATCTTTGACACCCACAAACTGATGATTAATAAATTAATGTGTGTTAGTGGTGTCGTTAAAGAGACATTTCTGAGTTTGCTGCACTTTTGAAGATGTCATCGACTAAGAGAGATGTTTTAACGATTGTAATTACATATCACATATAGGTTTCTGCATAACATATTAGTGGCTGTATATTAAACGTGTTTCTGATCGTTATAATATTTGTACTAGGTTAAATTTTATAATTTCTTAAAATATAGTTTTTTTTTCGTATGTATGCCATTATTTGAAGATAAAATCCGGTTTGGACTTCTTACAAATATTAAAGGGACATTCCTGAGTTTGCTGCATTGTAAGATGTTTTCAACTAATACAATATTTCTACGATTAAAGTTATATATGAAATATATGTTCTTGTTTAGAATATCAGAGTCTGTATATTCAATGTGTTTCTGGTCGTCTTAATATTTGTAAGAATCCCAAACTGGATTTTGTCTTCAAATAATTTCGTACGTACGAAAAAAAATAATAAAAAAATTAGGAAATAAAATGAAAATTAACCTAGTACAAATATTGGAACGATCAGAAACACGTTTAGTAAACAGCCACTAATATTCTAAAAGTTTAATCGTAGAAATATGTTATTAGTCGATAACAGCTTAAAACATTGTAGCAAACTCAGGAATGTCCCTTTAAGACGACTAGAAACATAATGAATATACAGACACTGATATTCTAAACACGAAAATATTATTAATATGTAAGTTTAATCGTAGAAAGATTTTATATTTCGGAAACATCTAACAGTGGAACAAAGTCAGGAATGTCTCATTAAACAAAACAAATTGTTTTTTATGACTCCTACAACCTGCCAACAAATACTGAAACACGCAGATAGATAGGGTGGTATTGTTTCCATTTCTATATTTAAAAAGAGCATCCCAGTATTCTTTCCCATTAAAATATTTCAAATTCTACGTATTTGATTTATATATAACACTTTCTGTTGTTGCAACATTTTCCAAGAACACGGAATTATAATAAATGTAAACGTAATTTGTAATGAGTTGGACCACAGAGACTAAAGATTCGCCAATATAGGAGCCTCCGTTTATGTGCTGCCCATAAGCATTATCTGTGTCTAGTAGTCATAATCATTAGCATACAATGATAGAGGATTTACGCTTTCCCGCAAGCCCTAAACTGGGCATCCGGATTCGCTGACAGGTAATACATCTATTGGGAAAATATAATATACTTCAGCAAGACCACTGTCTTGCACTGGGCGATAATATCGGAGGCGGCTGTACAACGAAGCAATGATACTTCTCCATGCATCTTTGGCGAACAAACTGTTGCTAAACTCTCCTGGTTTTGTGCGCATCGTATGCGCGACGTGCCATCGACTGAAGGAACATCATTATTCCTGCTTGTGACATGGGGTAATTGTCATATGAAGGAAAACAAAAACAGGATAAAGGAAAAAGAAAGATAAAAAAAGAGTACAGGATACCATGGGGTGCTCGCGTTGTTGTCTTTTTGTTTTGGTGTTGGTGTCATTATTCCGGGGTGGTGTGGTCAGACGTGTTAAAGTGACTTTGCCCGTGATCATCCACACCAGGAGTGACAGGGGATATAGCAGATACCTGCCGAGCAGCAGATCGGTGACCCACGACCGAAGACTCTCCAGGTATTTCATCACCGAGGGCGAACTTATAATGTTGAAGAGCGGAAATCCTGGATCGGTGATGGACGCGTTTTGCAAGGACATCATGTCGAAGAAGTTCACGTGTATTTTTTACATAAACAACCCGTTCTTTCACAGCAGCAATCCAGCTGCCAGCAAGTTTGTCTACAGCTTGGCTAGGTTTCTAGGAATCCCAGTGATAGCATGGGATCCGGAACTTATCATGTCGTCAAAGGTAAGTACAATTAGTGTTAATGTATTTATTTAGTTTTTATTTGAAACCGTCCATGGTTTTGTTAAAGCTTTGGTATCGTTAATTATTACTTTGTTAGTTAGCGCTTTAATTATTTAATTAATTAATTTATTTATTCATTCATTCGCTCATTAATGTATGCATTCATTCGTAGGTTCTATCTTTCATTCATTGTCTCATTGTTTCATTCATCCACCATTCATTAATTTCTCCGTTCATTCATGTCGGTGTATTTGGTAATAAAGTAAAATGAATGTTAAAAAACTAAAGGTATTTCCATTTAAAAAGAAATATGTTGATAGTTTATTGGTGCTAATGTGATATGGCTTAGTATATAATCGAATCAAGTTTGTACAACATGGCTAACATCGTGTCCTTTTTAAAAAAGAAAAAACCCACAGAAATAAGACGCTAATCATCATAGTCGTGTAATGATGGAAATCATTTGCCATTGTACTTTAATTTGAGATAACCTACTTTTTAAAAACTATTATAGGCGTTTTTGATACTTGAAAAGAAACGTGACCTATATGTTTTTGTTTAGATGATCCATTTCCGGACATCCAAATTGCTTCTGGTCACATCTAATACCATTGTCTTACCGGTTGGTGAGAACATCATGTGTTAAAATTGATAACACATATGT
The DNA here is from genome assembly GCA_016106625.1 of Dracogyra subfuscus. NCBI lineage: Eukaryota > Metazoa > Mollusca > Gastropoda > Neomphalida > Peltospiridae > Dracogyra > Dracogyra subfuscus. The sequence continues at coordinate 7,707 of JAECMU010031374.1, read as the reverse complement.
GTTTACACACGTACGTGTGCTAACAATTTCAGGATACACGACTGGCTGCTCCTGGGTGACGAACAGGTCACCAATGGCATACGTTCAATACAAAAACAATACGGTGAAAATCGATTACACAGCAACTTAAAGTTAATTTGGCAATCATGTGTCTGTGACGCGCAAGTCAGCTACAAGTGCAAAGGGTTGTAAATATATTTGAGTAGATACAGATGTTGTTGGGTTTTTTTTTTTTTTTTTCTTGTTTTTTTTTTTAAATTTGCTTAAAACCTGGTTTTGTGAGGATAAGTAAGAAATAGAATAATACATTCGTGTCCGTTAGATACCATTTATCTCACAACTCGTTGTTTAAAAACGTATCAAACTCACTTTCGCTCGTTAGATACATTTCAAAACTCCTCCGTTTGATATAAATGTTATCTAACGGCCACTCATGTATTATTCTCTATTTTGCTCACATTGTTACAAACGCACGTACCTTGGAGAACTAACGGTTATAGAAACAGTTCTTATGTGCATGTGCATTTTCCCATTTTAACGTCACAGACCCGTGCTTCACTCTATTGTACCTTTATCCCAATATGTCACAAGTGTGTAGGATATGTGACTTTGATGTCTTTAACTCTCATTTTAAATCATAATGACTCCAAGGAATACCTTACGTTGAAATTCAAACCATATATCAATTATTGCATAGACAGTTTACATTAAAGCGCTAGATCGTGTTTGTTTTAACCTTTAACTCGCCGTTCTTCCGTACCTCTTAAAAAAGGAGAAGGAAATGTTCTATTTACGACGCACTCAACACATTTTATTTACGGTTATATGGCGTAGGATATATGGTTAAAGACCACACAAATATTGAGAGAGGAAACCTGATGTCACCATTTCATGGGCTACTCTTTTCGATTAGCAGCAAGGGATCTTTTATATGCACCATCCCACACACATGATAGTATATACCACGGCCTTTGTTACGCCAGTTATAGAATGGATGCGGTGCGTGCTTGCGGTCCGGCTAAAACAAAACCAAAATGCATTAATGCTATTAATTGTTGTCAAATATTTGGTACTTTTGACGCATAGTCTTACATTTTTAATTAGTGGCAAGGGATCTTTTTATATGCACCATACCAGACAGAGGACAGCACATACCACGGCCGTTGATATATTAGGCTTGGTGCTCTGGCTGGAAGGAGAAATAACCCAATCGGCGCACTAACGGGGATTGATTCCAAACCTATGTCCCGCACCTTAAATAAGAGTGTCTACACTATAACGTCTACATTGAATGTACGCGATATGTGAGGTCAACAAAATGCATGTGTCTAGTGGTGTATATGTTCAAAACACAAGTTGTAGACGCATACAGTTTATATGAGCCTATGTGTAGTATTAAACCAAATAACTTCCGGTTGGGTCAAAGTTCGAGGTGCACCGAATTTGTGATAGAGAAGTGAACACCACAAGTCCTGTGATTAGTGATAAATGTGAGTGTGTCGGTAGTAAAACAAACATAGTTTCATCTGGGCAAAAATGTTTGTAATTTTATTTCATCTAGTACCACTGTGTCAAGTAGCCTTGTACTTTAAAGATGTATAGGGAACCTGTAAAAAAAGTACTCTTATTTTGTGCGGAACTAGGGTTGTGATAGACGCTACTCGTTATACATTTTTAGAAATTAGCAGGTTGATTAATGGTGAGGGGTAGTAGTATTAATATCCGTTGCGTTCATGTGGATTGATACTCTGAAGATAGCAGTTTTAGCCATATATGTTACTATTATCGTCTATGGGATTTGATTTGGTAGTTTACACCCTTTACTGATCATGTTTGTTTAACCATATTTCAGACTTCGTCGTATCTTTGGTTAGTTGGTTTGGGTAGTTATTGCTTTCAAAATAAGAAAAAGGTAGACATTTTTGTAAGTTTAAGAGAATCATTTTCATGTTTGCTAGAATAAAAAAATAAAAATTAACGAAATAATAATTGAATGTGTAACGAACAGAACACAAATACACATCAGATACTGGGTGTCAAGCAAAGACTGCAAATTGATGGAAAGAAATAAGGGATCATACCAACATGACAGAGTGATTAAATCCTTGTACATAGTGTCAGGAAGTTTACCGTATTTATGGCATACTGTCACGGATTTAATGATCTTATTTCTCTAAAAATGGATACTAAATGAAAATCGCATCATTTCTTGCAAACCAAATCTGGCTATCGCATCACCTTAAGTGAAACATGATGGATTGAAATCCCTATTAACCCTCTCGGCAATTTTAGTTTTTGAATTATGGATCATTGCCATAAATAATTTTTACTAAATATCATTAATAAGTGGGATATGCTGGTTACGTAGATGGTTGAATAAAGTACATTTAAGGACAAATCCAATACATATTTTCCCAGACAATACTTTATAGATGAGTGATTTGTGACACTATGCCATAAAAGCGACGCCATACGACACGAGAGTGCCTCGACTGAGAATCGTCACGAGAATATCCGATTTCACAAAAACAAAAGTTATGACGATATCATCGGTTGCTATGCAATCGGTTATTCCTAAGCGACACCTGCATCGTGTAGCATCACCTTTACTGACATTTAGTCTCTAGATGTCGACATCCAATCCTACATGTGTATACTCAGTGCAGACAGTGTCAAGTTAAAAGTGATTAAAATTAAAGTGTGTCTACATTACCAAATAATCGAATTTTTTTCTGTCAGTATATTATTTTATTTGTGTAATATAAAAGAAGTTGACTTCAGCTTTCCAATAGTCAGTCCACTCTTCATATCGAGAAATATTCCTCCTGCTCCAGTTTTTGGTGTCTATATTCCACAACCTTAGTGCATGTTCATCATAATAGGGCCTATATTGTGAAGCAATCTTAGCCTACGAAATTGTAAAACCGCCTTAAAGCTATGACGTCACTATGACGTCTGCTGTAGTGACGTCAAAACCTATGGTAGAGACGTTATCTGATCAGTGTTATAATATCCAAGGACGCCCGAAAGCCTACACGACCTTATATGATAGACATTCAGAACCCATTTCACGATATGACGCATCACTGAATAAAATGACTGATGCACCACTCTAATTTGACCTTAGCATGCCTTTCAATTTAATTTTTTTAATTATTATTATTGATTTTTGTTTCGGGGGGGGGGGGAGTGGGGTGTTAATATATTGTACATTTTAAATATGGACTTGATGGCTGAATGTTGTTGTCATGACAGGAGCCACCGGTGGGGCAGGATATCCTCACCTTTCGCGAACACCTGATTTCAGTTTTTAATTGCGGAACGTCATTGAGTGCAAGCCACCATAGATGTACTAAGAGTATATACTTCATTGATCGCAAGTTTGTGTCTTCTAAGCTTATTCCGTGAGTGACAGGTCTCCTGCAGGTTGTGCAGGAAGGATACAACATCGTGTTACGGATCTACTAGAGAAGTGGCTGTCCTCCTACAGGTTGTGTAGAAAGGATACAGCATCGTGTTACGGATCTACTAGAGAAGTGGCGGGCCTCCTAAGTATGACACCTGATAGTAGATCATGACTTTGCTTGAACTTTTTTTTCGAGTCTGCTTTGTACACATATATGATTTTATTTACGGAATACGGTTTTCGTGTACCGGCCTGGTGCTTATAAAACCTTTAGAGTCTGGACTCCAGTAGAGTCTTAGACACTAGTGTTATGACAACGCCATACAAATTGCCATTAGAAGTCGAGAAGATTCGTTATACTGGTAAATGGCCTATCGCAGAAAGGATTTCACGTTTAAGTTTTAAGATATTTAAGAAAAACATTGTTTAACCTGCCGTAACCAAAAACATTAAAATAATAAGTTTAAAGAGACATTCCTGAGTTTGCTGCAATGTTTAAGATGTTATGGACTAACAGAGACTTTTTAACGATTATAATTAGATATCAAATATATTTTCCTGCATAGAATATTAGTGGCTGTATATTAAACGTGTTTTTGATCGTTCTAATATTTGTACTAGGTTACATTTCATTTTATTTTCTGAAAAAGATTATTTTCGTACGTACGAAATTATTTGAAGACAAATTCCAGTATGGGCTTCTTACAAATATTATGACGACCAGAAACTCATTGAATGTACAGGCACCGATACTTTAAACAAGCAAATATATTTAATATGTAAGTTTACTCGTAGACATATTTTATTAGTTGGAAACATCTTACAATGCAGTGAAGTCAGGAATGTCCCTTTAAGTAACTAAAACATGATCGGATTCCATGAATACTTCAACATACTTCATCAAAAGCTGTTACAATACGATGGGATCCATTTTACAATGAAACTAATTATTCAAAGGGCAGCATAGCCCAGTGGTACAGTGTCCGCCTGATGCGCGGTCGGTCTAGGATCGATCCCCGTCAGCTAACCACTGGGTTTTTTCTCGACATAACCATATGTCCGACGCCGATATAACCGTAATTATAATGTGTTGAGTGCGTCGTTAAAATAAATAAATAATAATAATAATTATTATTATTCAAATGTATGCACATAACCATTGCGGGTACGATATTTAAGATAGCAATATCGAATGACATAATTGGCATAATTTCAATATTCCAAATTTGCCTAAGAGCGAAATTTTAAAATATCACTTTAAAATTGGCTATTGTTCGTCTGACAAATATTAATGACAAATGCCAGGAATGTCCGACAGGACATAGATTCATCCGAAGATGTCTGTTTTACAAATAGGATCTTATGAACTTTCTCATAGCTGGAAATATCTGTCTTTCTTAGTGAATATCTGGTTTTCGTCTGCAAGTTGCGCGCAAATTCATTTTTGACATAACAAATCTCTAAAGACCTATTTCAGTGTAACGCGTATTTAAGAAGGGCGATGAGGTTAATAACGGAGGAAACCGACAAGCTTATTTAACCTAACTTTTATTGAAAGTGCATTGTGTCTGTTGCTTATATCACAGCTGTCATGGCTGGTCAGGAACTTGCATGTCAAATCACATTTTATGTTAGCTGTGGAACGTAATTAATATATATTTCAACAGCTAATGGTATACGTAAATGTGTATTCATACTTATTTGTATTTTCACAGCTTTTATACTGTGTTTTGTTGGAGCTATTGATATTTTATTGTAACATTTATTACGTATTAATTGTGTTTCTTAGCCTGGCCTAACACTACCAAATTCAAGCAGAAAGTTACCCACCCCGACTGTTGGTTGAAATTTCCTCAACTTACGACGGGTGCGCTCAGATTAACAACCAATGGGTTATACGACGAGAATCGAGTGATAAGAGTGCTCAGACTAGCAACTGGACAGTCGTAGAAGTCGTGACAGCGGGAAGTTGGTCAACTTTGTGCTGGTAGTTGATAGTCTGATACTAGCATTAAACATATTATTGTGTGACATTCAATAGTCGGTGTATTGCGTGTTGACTGGTTAAACATTGATTGATTCATTAATTAACTGATTCATTAATTAATTCACTCAGTCACTCATCAATCAATTCATTCATTGGTGCATTCATTCACTCACTCATTCATGCATTCATTCATTCGTTCGTTCGTTCGTTCTTCCGTCCGTCCATCCGTCCATCCATTCATTTATTCATTCATTCATAAATCCATCTATTCATTCATCCATTCTATGACACATGGATTAATCCATCCATCAATTAATCTATACTGATTGAAGGGATTTGATACCGAATCTCAAATAACCGCTATAGTAGTTATTCTTGTATACAATGCAGAACTGTAATGCGGGACTGATTGTCGGTACTGTGGTATCAATTGTCAGGAACACTGTTAAAGGGACATTCTTGAGTTTGCTGCAATATTTTAAGATGCTATCGACTAACAGAGACTTGTTGACGTATGTAATTACATATCAAATATATTTTTCTGCATAAAATATTAGTGGCTGCATACTAAATGTGTTTCTGGTCGTTCTAATATTTGTACTAGATTAAATTTCATTTTATTTCCTAAAAACTATATTTTTAGTACGTACGAAATTATCAGAAGACAAACTCCATTTTGGGCTTTTCACAAATATTAAACCGACCAGAAACACATTGAATATAGAGACACCGATATTCTAAACAAGAAAATATATTTAATATGTAAGTTTAATCGTAGAAATATTTTATTAGTCGGAAACACTTTACAATGCAGCAAACTCGGGAATGTCCCTTTAATTCCCTAATGTTGTGGATAAAGATGTGGGTTGCAGTAACTATTTTCTGTGTTACTATTTATGGTGTTCCCTTATTTTCGTTCAATCAGTATATTTATTTATCACTGATTCATTCATACAGTAGCATTATGCTAAACCTAATCATGCAATATTGTCAACATAATGCATATTTATATGCTCACTCTACTGGAAAGAATGTATTATTAAAACAACATTCGGGTATGCCGTCTTGGGTTATCGATCCCGTAACCCATTACACCTCAGACAAGGAATGCTACCACCGAGACACGCCTTTTCCGCACGGACATAATATAATCGCACCGACGCTGCAAACTGTACATAGATTATGCTACCAAGAACAACCGATTATGTCAAATTCGGCTACGGAGACAATGGAACGTCATATGTTGCGTGCAAGAAGTAGTTCAGATGGTGATTTGTGTGCTGGTCGTACGACCCGATAATGGAATTATCGGCGAGCTTACTACAGAAAGTCCAGTATATGTCGATGCCAGATCTCCCAGAAGTAAAACAAAAGAACGCTTGGAACGTAATTATGAATAACAAAGTTTAGCCTTGAATATCGAATTCCCAAAAATAACCCAATTATTAGCGACTCAGTTCAAAAGAACAAGAATGATTCTATTAAGATTTACAAAATGATAGATAAGATGTGCAATATTTAATTTGTTTTACTATCATACAGTATAATGTAGTTGCGTTTCCGCGAATCACTTGATTGTTCTAATTTTATTGAGTTTGGACCAAATTGCACTGATTAATATGTGTTATTTGCAAGGGAGAAACAGAAACAAGAGAGAGAGAGAGAGAGAGAGAGAGAGAGAGAGAGAGAGAGAGAGAGAGAGAGAGAGAGAGAGAGAGAGAGAGAGAGAGAGAGAGAGGCAGAGACAGACAAAGAGTGAGATACACAGAGAGAGAAACAAAGATGTATATATATATATATATATATATACAGTCGAACTTGGTCTAACGGTCACCTGTACATAACGGTCACCTGCCACTAGAGGCCACTATAAATCCCTCCCAATGCATTTCCTTCCTTATTTGACCTGTATATAACTGTCACCTGTCCATAACGGCCAGCGGTCACTATATTTCACCCAAAATCACAGGTTGAACCTGCGATAACGGTCACAAGATGACGTTTTTTGGTTTGTTTTGACCCTGGTTATGTCTTTACTTCTTCAATCATCTCAAAAATTATAAGTTAAATGTGTTTATATGGCCATGTCTGCAGCTTTGGGTTTATATTCTGTCAAAGTAAAGTTCCATTGTAGTTCTCTGATTGTAATTGAAAAATAAACGGACACCCAGTAACTTCCGTGACACGCAGTTACTGGTGGTGTAATTCGAATGGTTCTCAGCATCCTCACTGAATAGTAGACGACTTCCTATTGGCTGTACATAATGTAATCTGTAGGTATGGTCACTCTATTGAGTCTCGAGAAACTAAACAA
>JAECMU010031362.1:31083-74622 GCA_016106625.1 Dracogyra subfuscus | reverse complement strand
TTCACTCGGGACATAAATTTGATAATAACTGGAAACTCGTTTATTATCCTCTATATATATCTGCAATATAATTAAAAACTTGCTGCTGTTACATGATTTACTCATTTCTCATTGGGCTCTTTCTCATTCCAACCAGTGCTCCACAACTGGTGTAACAAAGACTGTGGTATGTACTATCCTGTCAGTAGGATGGTGCATATAAAAGATCCCTTGCTGCTAATCGAAAAGAGTAGTAGTCCATGAAGTGGTGACAGCTGGTTTCTTTCTCAATATCTGTGTGGTCCTTAACCATATGTTTGATGCCATATAACCATAAATAACATGTGTTAACTGCGTCGTTAAATAAAACATTTCCTTCCTTCCTATTCTCAATGGATAATGTCGCTAAAAAATTGAATGTTATCCTTTGATAAACATCAGAAAATGACGTCCTTACGTTAAATAGGAGGACATTACGATATCATTAAGTAAAACAAGTCATAGAAAGGATGTTAGAAACTGATTTATGTGTATTTTTAACTCAATAAGTCATGTTATTTATAATTATAAGAATTGTTTGTAATTTTTTGTGTGCATTTATTGTTGTATACCAGTCACAAATTCAGTATAATATTGCTTCACAACACTACGTGATTTTATAAATTCATAAAAAATAAAAAACCTGTCTATCCTGGGAACAATCTCTGACTTAGCCCTGCAGTGACTGGGTCTGAGACAGAAATTGGAAATGGACAGAATATTATTATTAATATATAAATTTAGAAAGACCACAGTTTGCAAGCTATATGTACACACAGAGGTATTTTAAGCAGTCTACTATCCACTACCCAACATACACACTATGGCCAAATTATGGCAGTCACACAATTGATGTTTTTGCTGTGTCTTAAATGCTGGCAATATATATATATTTTCACAGAGGACTGGGTGGGGATGATTTTATTGATAGAGAAATGGAGAGGGTGTTCAGCATTACAGATGTGGTCACAGCCTAAAGAGCCTGTCTTTCTTCTAGGTGGTGTTTACATGCTTGATTTGTTTTTGCATCTTGTTAAATTTTCTTTTTATTATAATTGTAATATTGCATCTAACATTCCAATGTTTAAGTTGAACACATCCTACTATTTAAATGCTATTCTCGACTTACATTCACTGGTGGGTTGCTTCATTCAACAAGTCAGTAGTATAGTATTGGTAGATTCCTTGTAATTATTGGTTTTCGTTAAAATTTATTCGTATTCGAGACCCCATATTTATGCCACTTGGTGTACTTCTTGCATTTTCTGTGAAAACTATTTTTAAAGTTTCATAAAGATTCAGTTATTAACTGGTTTCAGTGGAAATAGTTTTTAAAATTGTATTATATCTGCAATTTAAAATAGTCTTATGTATATTATGTTTGGTTTACCTAGCTAACACTTTAAAAAAACAGAACATCTTTCCACAGACCTAAAAAACCCAAAGAATAATGCCATCACTGTAATCAAGTAAACGTGCTTCTTTTATTTAGCACAGACAGGATGAAAATAGAATCTCAGCAGGAATAGGGTATTAGATATAGTCTACGTCTGCATAAAGGTATTAGATATATTCGACATCTGCATAAAGGTATTAGATGTAGTTGATGTCTGCATAAGGGTAATAGATATGGTTGACGTCACCATAAGGGCATTAGATATAGTCGATGTCTGCATAAAAGTATTAAATATAGTCAATGTCTGCATAAGAGTATTAGACATAGTCGACGTCTGCATAAGAATATTAGATTTAGTTGACGTCTACAGAAGCATTCTGAAATCAGATTTGCAACAGGATAGATATAGAATGATTTTATTTTATTTTAATTTTTTTGTGGGGGAGATGTTTCGACATGTATCAAGTAGAAGAAAAAAGATTTTATGAAAAAGAATAAGACATATATTATTAAAACAGGTTTTTGATTTTAGACATCAAAATGGATTTAGTGTAATCTTCTAAAGTACTAACAAAAAGGCAATGTCTCTGGCGCATACAGCTATAATTAATTAAACACTACATTGATAAGAGGTTGGGTTTTTTACATTCGATATGGCCTTTGTGTTTTAGTGCTTAATGCCATTGGTCTTAAAGCTGGTGGGTACTTGACTCATTCTTTTATTCTAAAGAAAGGCGGGACATGGCCCAGTGGTAACGCATTCCACTTGATGTGTGGTCAGTCTGGGATTGATCCCCGTCAATGGACCCATTAGGCTATTTCTCGCTCCAGCCAGTGCACCACAGTTGGTATACCAGTTGTGGTACACTAGCTGCAATGAGTAATAGCCCAGTGGGGCCCACCTACAGGGATTGATCCCAGTCTGACTGCGCATCGAGTGGGTGCTTTACCACTGGGCTACATCGTGCCTCATTCAGTTTAATAACTTCGTGAAAAGGTGTAATGCCACTACACCAACTTCTCTCTCGCTAGCCACAAAAACATCGCAACTGTTCTGGACAGACGACCCAGGTACAATAGCTAAAGTGTATGTCCTGGATGGCATGCTTGAACCTTAATTGGAAATATAAGCACGAAAGTAAGTTAAATGAAATGAACTAATTGGTTTGATCAGCAGTTGTAAGTGGTCTTTGATTTGGCCTGTGAGAATTCCGACTGTCTATTGATGACCGTCGTCAGGTTTTCATTTCCTCACCTTTCCTTGCTTTCGTCTGTGCGAGAAGTAATTAAAGAGACTTCAGCTCGAACTGGCGGTGGTGGCGCTGTTTGATGTGGAAAAATGCTGTGCGCAGTAATTGCCAATAGATTTCTTAACACTGATACATGCATTACAAGTCATTCAGTCTCTTAAAGGTACATAGTCATTTTAAGCTTGTAAAGTACATAACGGTCAAACCTGTGTTAAGTGGCCACAAAAGGGTTGCCTTTCAAGAGAGATATTAAAGTAAAGTTTGTTTTATTTAACGATACCACTGGAGCACATTAATTAATTAACTTGTAACCAACAGAATATTAAGAGTTAAAGTTTGTTTTGTTTAACGACACCACTAGAGCACATTGATTAATTAATCATCTGATATTGGATGTCAAACATGTTAATTCTGACTTGTAGTCATCAGAGGAAACCTGCTACATTTTTCCTAATGCAGTAAGATATCTTTTATATGCACTTCCCCACAGACAGGAAAGCACATACCACAATCTTTGACTACTCCACCAAAGAGAGCATGAGAAGGTTGCATTTCAAGACGAATGTTAAGCAACGATGAAAGAATGCACCAAAAGATTGTTTTTCCAGACAGACTTTCAGTAGCCACCAAATAGAACACCAAAAGGTTGCCTTTTAGTTTGCATTATATTAAATGATTTGGACAATAAAACTCTGGCCACTTAAGACAGTTGGCTGTTTAATACAGGTTACTTTGTACTATAATAAATTATTTGAGAGAATTCATGATAGAAAGTTGGCCTTTTGTGATATGTGGCTTATTAAAACAAGTTAATTTTTAAAGGGACATTCCCTAGTTTCAGTTCATGAAAATTAACATTAAGTTTAGTTTAATTTACAAACCTGTAACACATTTTGATAAAGTTACAATTGAGTGAAACATGAGTCTTTGACTTTGAAATGGTGAAATACCTTCTAAAATAGAATAAAACTCAGACTACATAACTGTTACTTCTCAGAGGCACGTGCCTTTTTAAAAATGCATTTTGTGATATTAAAAAACATCAGGATGACCAAAAACACTTCGAATGTACGGAAATGGATATTTTAAACAATAAAATTTATCTAAAATATGATTTCAGTTATCAAAAAATGCCTCTAATAGTCAAAACTGTGTCTTAGTGTTTAAAAACTAGGGTATGTCTCTTTAATAGAAAATGATTTGGCAAAATGAAAAGGTAGTCTCTTAATACAGGTTACCATTTATTATAATAGAGGTGGTCACTTGAGCAGGTTTGAATTTCTGGGGTCTAATTCACTAAATTCTTGCAACTTTGCGATATCGCAGTGAATTAAGCCCCAGGAGCTCTCTTAGGCTCTGTTAGATAACAAATCATCCTCTTTGCAGTTCTTTTTGCATTGCACTGCGAGATCGCAAAGTTACGAGAATTGAGTGAATTGGGCCCCTGATTAGCATTTAGCGAAGTCATCTGTGTACTGTTTATTACAGTGGGAAGTATTTTTGTGAAATATTCATTACAGGTCATTCAGGTGGTTTTTTTTACTCATACCTATCTGTTGATAACCCTGTAAAATCTATACCGCCCCATTTTTTTTAAAGAAACGTGACACCCAGGCTGAATACTGGGTATTTGTCATTAGGGTCATTTATTATTGTTAATGGTTTGATCCTGCAACCTAGTGCACATTAGTTAAACTCTCTCAGTGCTACACCCCATATCAGTGATAGAAATAAGGAAAAACGTTTATTACTCCACCAGACACAAACATATAGATACCGACTTGTCCAACGCTGTTTTCACTTGTCTAAATAAATAGTTTGTTTTATTTAAGTACACAGTCGATGTTTTTCGTTGCTCAAAATAAAACTTCATTGAACATTTTTACTTGTCCAGTGGACAACCATAGGCATACATTTTGTTTGTTCAAGCAGATTTTTACTTGTCAGGACAAATGGACAAGTGTTTATTTCAAATATGGCATATTGCATTGGGTCTGTTCCAGAATTGCTGATATGAATGAAGTGGGTGTAGGGGCATGAGGAGACCAACAGTAATTTTATGCCTTGTTCTTTTCTTTCTATGTACACTTGATTTTTTTTTTAAAGGGTCATTTGTTTCTACTTATTTCCGTGCTTATATCCAATTAAGGTTCAAGCATACTGTACTGGGTACACACCATAGCTGTCTGCGCTGTCTATGCAGGATAGTGGGTTAATGATCAGTTGTTAGTGGTTGAGTAAGAGAGAAGTTGATGTATAGTGGCTTTACAGTTACCCACTGAGTCGTTAAAACTCACTCTGGGTGGGAGCTGGTACCGGGCTGCGAACCCAGTACCTACCAGCCTTATGTCCAATGGCTTAACCATGATACCATCGAAGCCAATTTTTGAGTGGTTGGTAAACTAATAAATGGTCTCCCATCCTCCATCTTCCCCTCCCCCTCCGCCAATTGGATCAATTGTAAAAGAGCAGCCCTTGGTAAAGACTGTCATTGATGGACCCCATGTCAAGTGCTCGTCATTATAGTCATCCTATTACTGTTATCACAATAATTCACTGAATATCTCTTCCTAATTGAAGTCAATCAGCGGACTTGGTGGTCGATGGCCTTTCTGCCAGGTCAGAGGAACTGTTTAGAGCAACGTTCTGGCTGTAACTGCCGTAATAACATTCCAGAACCTTCATGGATAGCCAGTATGATATAAAAAAATAATATTATCAGCAATAACCAATATGTTTCCAAAATTATCATTAAAATATTATCAGCAATAACCAGTTCATACTATCATCAGTAACCACTGATTAAAATATTATCATAAATATTATCAGCAATAACCAGTAGGATTAAAATATCATAAATATTATCAGCAATAACCAATATGTTTCCAAAATTATCATTAAAATATTATCAGCAATAACCAGTTCATACTATCAGCAATAACCACTATGATTAAAATATTATCATAAATATTATCATCAATAACCAGTATGATTAAAATATTATCATAAATATTGTCAGCAATAACCAGTATGTTAAAAAAATTTATCATAAATATTATCAGCAATAACCAGTATGATTAAAATATTATAAATATTGTCAGCAATAACAAGTGTGTTAACAAATTTTTATCTTAAATATTGTCAGCAATAACCAGTATGTTTAAACAATTATCATTAAAATATTATCAACAATACCAATTATGATTACAAAATTATCATAAATATTGTCAGCAATAAACAGTATGATTTTAAAATGATCATAAAAATATTGGCAGCAATAACCATTATGATTAAAAAATGATCACAAATATTTTACCAATAATAACCATTATGATTTCAAAATGATGACAAAAATATTACTAACAATAACCATGATGACTCCAAAATGATGATAATAATCAACAATAACTATCATGATATCAAAACGATCACACAAATATTACAAACACTATAACCTTTAAAATTCCAATATATAACCAACTATAACCATTAATTATGATTCAAAGGTGATCACAAAAATATTACCAGCAATAACCATAATATGATTTAGTCAGGGCGCAATACTGCGAGTGAAACACTCGCCTATGCGAGTGAAATTCTGTTATGGCAATTTAAATTTGCAAAACACTAGCCTTTTGGCGAGTAGATTATTTTTGAGAATGAAGCCATTACTGGAACATTTATTTCACTAATCAGTCAGACGATACATATACTGATGATCGATACTGTAAACATACACTTCCGCATTTTACCCTGTTTGCGGATATCACACTCGGAGCTCTCCGGCTGACATGACGATCGAGATATTCGGAAAGCCTCGTGACACATCGGGGTTTTCGATTGTAAATGAGTTTTCACAAAGCCTTGGCAGCCAATTTGTTTGCACCTAAAGTTAAGCTAAATGTTCCATGGCGGGAATATGCTAAATACATTTTTTTTAAAAACAACGTTTGAGAATGTTGTTGGTAACGATAGCATATCGTCAACAAAAATAAATAAATAAATAAAATATGTCCTAGTTTCGGTAACTGTAGCTGTCGGTATACTTGTCGGAATCGCGTAACCCATTAAAAAACGGTTTACAAAGGACAGTAAAACAAAATAATTGATGATTTGTTTCTTGACTCTTGGAAACGGATTTAAAAAAAAAGTTATGTCGACTGGAAACCCACGACTATAACTGCATATTTCCAGAGAAATTGCATTACGTCTGTAAGTAAACGTGTTTTAGATGATGAATCTGGTGGGGAAAAAAACACACCAAAAAACCCCACGATGAAGTTCAACCAGAGCGTTCATTTTGAGAATCCTGGTTATTAGGTTTTGAATTTCTAAGATACGATAAAAAACAGGAATCACATGTATTGTGAACACTGTCGTAAAGCGGGTAAACTGGTCTACTAACCTTGACCCCTGTAAAATTTCTATAACAAGCGAACAGCATTGTTTACAGGTTGGTATTTTGTTATTTTTCATAATTTTTGACAAATATTTAATTTTAAGTTTCAAAAGATGAAAGAAATAAAAAGTAACTTTTGTCAAATATCATATTTTGTATATCATATCAAAAAAATTACCGTTGGATATGTTTTATTTACTGTGTACGAAGCCAAAACAAGGGTGCGAAAAATTACTGTCATCGACCTTAGTTCATCAAGATTA
This sequence comes from Dracogyra subfuscus, assembly GCA_016106625.1. Lineage (NCBI taxonomy): Eukaryota > Metazoa > Mollusca > Gastropoda > Neomphalida > Peltospiridae > Dracogyra > Dracogyra subfuscus. Next base: position 67,296 of record JAECMU010031362.1, on the reverse strand, counting down.
ACTTTGTTTACTATCAAAGTTAATCTTGATGAACTACAGTGCATCTTGAACATACCCTTGAGAAAAATAAACAACACAAGATGAGGTTGGTGTTTAAAGTTCTTTAATTATGTTATTATAATTATCAATACTAATACATGTACTTCATATGTTGCCTGGCGAGTAACAATCTCTCGTTGGCTAGTATGTTTTTTTCATTCACTAGCCAGTAGGCGAGTAAATGTAAAGTGCTGCTTTGCGCCCTGTTAGTCATTGATTTTCATAAGGTAACAATGTAAACACCAAACAAATATGTGCTTCGTTCATTCATTATTTCAACTTATTCTCATGCGTATATCCAATTAAGGTTCAAGCACGCTGTCCTGGGTACACACCTCAACTATAACCATTAATTATGATTCAAAGGTAATCACAAACATATTACCAGCAATAACCATAATATGATTTAGTCATTGATTTTCATAAGGTAACAATGTAAAACCAAACAAATATGTGCTTCGTTCATTCATTATTTCAACTTATTCTCATGCCTTTATCCAATTAAGGTTCAAGCACGCTGTCCTGGATACACACCTCAACTATCTGTTCAGGACAGTGGGTTAGTTGTTAGTTGGTTAGTGGTTTGTGAGAGAGAAGAAGGTGTAGTGGCGTTACACCTACCCATTGGGTCCTTAAGAACTCATTCTGGGTGGGAGCTGGTACCGGACTGTGAACCCTGTACCTACCAGACTGTAGTCTGATGGCTTAACCACTGCACGATCGAGGCTGGTTCCAAACAAATATGTCCTTTGTGGAAATTGCCTGGAGCAACGAACTATATTAGTAGTTGTAATGCAAGAGCAACAGCTGGCAAGTACTGTTCTTAATTAACCCCTCCAGGCCAGTTAATTAAACCCCCTGGGTTTTGATCAATACCTGTCCTGATATTAGCAACAAATGAGTGATTGATTTAGATCGTAATCGCCACTGTTCTGAGTGTAATATCTATCATTTTGATTGTCTTTGGTCGTTTACATGTTTTCATGCATCATAAATTAGCAGCAGTAATGTTAATTATTGATGTATAGGTGATAATTATAATGATAGACAGCTTGTCCGGCCATTTGGTATGTACATGTATGTGTGTGCAAAAAAGAAAGAAGAAAAAAGGAAACAAAAAGTGGTTGTATCAGTGATCTGTAGATTTAACAGGACAGCATATACCATAGCTTTTCATGGTAGAGGTCTGGTATATGAAAGGGGAGGAGAAGGAATGTTTATTTGCATCTCAATTGGTGGTTGACTGTGTGTGTGTGTGGACATATGGATGGATGGATGGATCAATGTGCATAGGTGTGGGTAGATGGATGTAGGTGGATGGATTGGATGGATGATGGATGGATTAATAAATGAATGGATGGATAGATGGATGTGTGTAGGTGTGGGTGGATGGATGATGGATGGATTAATAAATGAATGGATGGATAGATGGATGTGTGTAGATGTGGGTGGATGGATTGGATGGATGATGGATGGATTAATAAATGAATGGATGGATAGATGGATGTGTGTAGGTGTGGGTGGATGGATTGGATGGATTGGATGGATGATGGACAGATGGATAGATGGATGCATTAATAAATGGATGGATCGATGTGTGTAGGTGTGGGTGGATGGATTGGATGGATGATGGATGGATTAATAAATGAATGGATGGATAGATGGATGTGTGTAGATGTGGGTGGATGGATTGGATGGATGATGGATGGATTAATAAATAAATGGATGGATAGATGGATGTGTGTAGGTGTGGGTGGATGGATTGGATGGATGATGGATAGATTAATAAACGATGGATGGATGAATGCATAGATGAATTGATGTATGGATGCATGGACGAATAGGTGGATGGATGAATGGATGTGCATAAATGTGGGTAGATTGATAGATGGGTTGATGGATAATTCATGGATGGATGGATAGATGAATGAATGGATGGATGGATGGATGGATGGATGGATGGATGGATGAACAGGGATAATTGGGTCTGATGGATGAGCAGATGAGTGGACAGAAGTTTTCTCCAACTAGGTGGGTGGTATACTGGTAGACTCGGTCACTGATTGCCGCTTTTCCCATCCCTTGGTTGAAATAGCATAAACTGTGGTATATGCTCTGTACTCTACGAAGGTCCTTATTAAGGAAGGAAATGGGTTTTATTAACAATAACCTCAACACCTTTCATTTATAGTTATATGGTTAAGGACCACACAGATATTGAGACAGGAAATCTGATGTCGCCACTTCATGGGCTACTCTTTTCGATTAGCAGCTAGGGATCTTTTATATGCACCAGCCCATAAACAGAATAGCACATATCATTGCCTTTGATGGTACCAGTTGTGATACACTGGCTGGAGTGAGACATAAGGTCCATATTAAAGGCCCAGTGCTGCTAATAGAAGAATGTAGCAGGCTTCCTATGAGAACATAATATATTGTGTCAGCATTATCAAATGTTAGACATTCACCAGCTGATGATTAATAAATCAATGTGCGCTAGTGCAGTCCTTAGCTTTTGAAAAACGATGGCGAGTGAGAAATTGCACCCCTCAAAATGCTAAGGTGAGTGAAAAATAACACTCCTCAAAATGCTAAGGTGAGTGAGAAATTGTCCTCATCAAAATGCTAAGGTGAGTGAAAAATAACTCTCATCAAAATGCTTAGGCAAGTGAGAAATAACGCTCCTCAAAATGCTAAGGCGAGTGAAAAATGACACTCATCAAAATGCTAAGGTGAGTGAAAAATTGCACTCATCAAAATGCTAAGGCGAGTACATATTCATAAATCAAGGCTAATATTCGTTCCTCGTATTATGCCTTGATACATGTCGTCAAGATTACTGATATCCACTACTAGTGCCCTCTATTGGAAGAAAATTTGTAACACCGATTATATCCCTTACACGATGACATCGCTGACCAGTCACAGCATCGGTAACGTGACAATCTTGAAAGCAATATCAGTGTTTGCCCGCCAACATGGAGTTTTGCAGATTTATTCAGTTTATTAAAACAAACAACACACATATTTAGAAATATTATGATTGTCTTTTGGGACATTCCCTAAGATTTCGCACAATTGTGTGAACTCTCCAAAACTTTCCCCAAAGATTAACTGCCGAAACCTCTTTTTTTTTTTACATATCGTGACAAACACGACAAATTTCCACGGACCCTGACGCTGCCATCTTTGTTTACAATAACAAGGGAATCTATAAAGAGCGTTGTGATTAGTTGCAATCAGATCTCATTGTATCCAATGAAATTTAAGCATTTTATGTCACAATTTCTTGACGACATGTATCAAGGCGTAATATGAGAAACGAATATTAGCCCTGATTTATGAAGATGAGGCGAGTGAAGACCAAGCATAATAAAGTTATGAAGTAACGTGTGTTGTTTTTCACACTCGCCAGATTGAAATTATGTGCACTGTAAGAGCTCGATAGCACTCCTGCACCTTAAAAGACAAGGTCTGCTAGTGGTGTCTTTAAAGAAAATAAACATTTGTTTTAGCACATTGTTGAAGTAAATAGTCCTGACAATTTTCTTGCTGCCATTAATGTGTTTTTATATAACGTTGATTGAAGATATCTAACAGATAAAAACATGGCACATCAGGGTTATAGAATTTCAATTGGCTGATGTATTCAAAAAGCTTAAATATTTTTTAAATACCCTGAGATTGCAACTTTAAGCAGTCTGTGCTATTTTGTGTTCAAGATATTATTGTTGTTTGCCAATGGATCACAAACTAAAACCTGATTATGCCTATCTTGCAGCATCGTGAGTTTACAATCTTTAAATAAGGGGAGGTAAGTAACGTGATTTCATTCTTGGAGTTTGTTGTTCCTCTGTGAATTAGCATGCAATTTACCCCAATCCCACTAATAACCTTACACTAATGATCAACTCTCCTCGTTACACCAGAGCAACCCCACCCCTTCGTACTGGAATAACCCTGCCAAATAACCCAACTGCTTTATGCTGCAACAAATCAGATGTCCTATGACATTCTTGATAACTGTAGAATTGCCTCCAAGATAAATAGAGTAGCTAGATAGTAATTATATATAAAGGACAGAGGAATGCTTGTTTTATTTTTCTAGTTTGCAAATAGTTTAGGGGTTTTTTCTGCTTTGTATATGCTAATATTTTTTGTAAACTATATTTCTGTTTGTAATCATAGTGTAGACATTGATTCAGATTGTGTTCTTAATATTATAATGGTTTAATATTTTATAATTCACTCAGTTCAAGTAATTTAATTTAATATTTTTGGAATTAAAATATTTTAATATTCACTGAATTAAAATATTTTAATATCAACTAAATTTAAATATTTTAATGTTTACTGAATTTAAATATTTTAATGTTTACTAAATGTGAATATTTTAATGTTTACTAAATGTGAATATTTTAATGTTCACTTAATTTAAATATTTTAATGTTCACTAAATTTAAATATTTTAATATTCACTGAATTTAAATATTTTAATATCAACTAAATTTAAAATATTTTAATGTTCACTGAATTTAAATATTTTAATGTTCACTAAATGTAAATATTTTAATGTTCACTTAATTTAAATATTTTAATGTTCACTAAATTTAAATATTTTAATGTTCACTTAATTTAAATATTTTAATGTTCACTAAATTTAAATATTTTAATATTCACTGAATTTAAATATTTTAATATCAACTAAATTTAAAATATTTTAATGTTCACTGAATTTAAATATTTTAATGTTCACTAAATGTAAATATTTTAATGTTCACTTAATTTAAATATTTTAATGTTCACTAAATTTAAATATTTTAATATTCACTGAATTTAAATACAGTCAAACATTGTTATTTCAACTGTGGTAAGACCTTGCCTGATGCGTGATCGGTCTAGGATTGATCCCTGTTGGTGGGCCCACTGGGCTATTTCTCATTGCAGTCATCAACTCGTCACTATGATCCATACATAACCAGTACTGTAAAACCATAAATACAACTGTGTTAAATGTATTTTTAAATTAAACATGTCTTTCTTTATTTCAAACCACTGGTATATCGAGCTTGAACTATTGATGTTTGGCTGTATTTTAATATTCATTGAATTAATCACCATAAGGTTACAATATGTATATATATTAATCACAAAGAATTATATTGCCCCTACTGAATGATTATAATAAAACAATTTGGTAATAAATAAAATACTACATTAATTGTCTTTTAGACTAGCTGAAACACAGTTCTAACAATGAATGAATGAACTATATATACATGTACAGCATTGGTTATTTCTTTTGTAACTACTATAGCAAGACATCGTGTACACGTCTGCAAAAACAAAAAAGGAAAACATTGGCTGTTAGTTATGGAACTAGCATGAATGAGTTAAGGTGTAATTTCATGAACATATTTGCTAAAATATAAACCAAAACATTGGCCATTTGAATGGTTTGTGGGTTAATAGAACTAATATTATCTAAGAATGAATTTGGTTGTCTTCAAATAAAATAGATGTAAGATGATGTGTATGTGTGTTATGGTGTGTGAATAGTTTGAAAAGCACTAGTTTTGTTTCAACTGCCTCTTTTTAATATACAGTTTTCTTCAAAATAAAAACCCCACCAAAAAAAACAAAACAAAAAAAAACTATTAAAAAACCAAAACAATAAAAATAACAACGATACAAAAAAAATAAAAAAAATAAAAAAACAGACTAAAATATTAGCAGGCATATAACAAACATAAATAAAATAGTAAAATTCACAGTTTTATAAATAATTTTTTGTTATACCTTGTGTTGAGTAGAAGCTGATTTAATTGGCACTAAAAATGTAAATAAAACAATTTAAAAACTTGATATACAAACCAAAGTTAAACCCAGAACAAGACCTACTGCATGGGTAAATAATGGTTGAGGTTAATAATTGCATGCTGTGTATAAATTGCATTTGATATTTATCATTGGCGTATTATGCCTATTCTAATCACTTGCATGATTTTGGTAAATAACATTGGCTTTGTATCATTGGCTTGCATGTACATGTTACATGTGTATGTGCATGTGAGTACTACAGTTATTAATAGCTTAAGAGTTAATATTTTGTTATTTAATTATGGAAGTGCATCAAACCATGAATCAATGGTTTATGGTCTTCCACAAGGTTCAATACTAGATCCTGACCTGTTCGTACTATGTGTGAAGGATCTTCTGTATTATTCATAGTAAACCATGTGTTTTTATAGATGATTCAACAGTATTCATATAGGAATAAATTTCCTTTGAAACCTAATGTAAACTACAATTACTGTATGATTTGAAAAGTTTTAAAAAATTGTGATTTTACTACATAATATTCAGCAAACCACTAACAATGGAAGTACATGACAACATGAACTGGTCATAAGATTACAACTCAAGAAGACAGATATTTTTCTTTTGATAAATTCACAGTTATAAATGTATATTGTAAACATATTATTGACATATTTATCCTTTATTAAATTTTGTTATAAACAATTATAATTATTCTTAATCTTAAACAAACCCTATCTCCATTTTAACTTTCAGCATTTAGTATTTAGCTGATACAGGAACATTAAAAATAATAAAAAAATATTTATTTTTTTATATTTGTGTTCTGTTGAACTTTAAATATGTATGAATATACTTAGATATACAAAAACAAGTGCATGCATTTTTGCTATTTGAAAGTATGTTTTAGAAAGTACTTTTTGATAGTTGCATGTATTGCAAAAATATTGAAATAAAATTGGCCACAGAGAGAATACATACAGTCAGATCTGTGTTAAAGGGCCACCTGATTAAGGAAAAGGAACCTTGAAGCTTGGTTACTTAAATTAGCACAGCTTATTTGTACTGTATGAGATAATTTGAGAGAATATTAAAGTGGTGCCATAAGACATGTGCCTGTTTAAAACAGGTCAGTACCTGTAGTCTTTGATATGGTATATTGTAATAAAATGTCCTAATAACAGAGGTGGCTACTTAATACAAGTTCATAGTCTTCTGTATGACTAGGAAAAAGAAAAGTAATGTGGCCTCTTAAGACAGGTGGCAGCTGAATACAAGTTGGCCTGTACCAAATCAGATGAAATAGTAATGTGGCCTCTCAAGACAGGTGGCTGCTGAATACAAGTTGGCCTGTACCATATCAGATGAAATAGTAATTTGGCCTCTTAAGACAGGTGGCTGCTGAATACAAGTTGGCCTGTACCATATCAGATGAAATAGTAATGTGGTCTCTTAAGACAGGTGGGTGCTGAATACAAGTTGGCCTGTACCATATTAGATGAAATAGTAATGTGGCCTCTTAAGACAGGTGGCTGCTGAATACAAGTTGGCCTGTACCATATCAGATGAAATAGTAATGTGGCCTCTTAAGACAGGTGGCTGCTGAATACAAGTTGGCCTGTACCATATCAGATGAAATAGTAATGTGGTCTCTTAAGACAGGTGGCTGCTGAATACAAGATGGCCTGTACCATATCAGATGAAATAGTAATGTGGCCTCTAAAGACAGGTGGCTGCTGAATACAAGATGGCCTGTACCATATCAGATGAAATAGTAATGTGGCCTCTAAAGACAGGTGGCTGCTGAATACAAGTTGGCCTGTACCATATCGGATGAAATACTAATGTGGTCTCTTAAGATAGGTGGCTGCTAAATACAGTTTGATCTATACTGTATTAGATGACTGTGGGGGGATAGTAAGGTGGACTGTTAAGACAGGTAACTTGTAAAACAGGTGGCATTTTAAGCAGGTTTGACTGGAATGTGTTGATTCAAAGTCCTCATGGTGATGGCCGTTTTTTGGCTCGCACTGTAGAATTTGTGTTTCTGTGTGTGTTGATTTTAAAATGTTTGTCCTTTGCATTGTGGTTGCTAGACGGAGTACTATTTTCGAAGAACGGCGACTATCTCGGGCAGCACCAAACCTGCCCCCGTTGAGGTAAATCTGTGTAAATTAACATGTAGTTTTATTTTACCCTCACTTCACAAACTTGACCCAATTTAGGTAAATCTGTGTAAATTAACATGTAGTTTTATTTTACCCTCTCTTCACAAACTTGACCCAATTTAAGTAAATCTGTGTAAATTAACATGTAGTTTTATTTTACCCTACTCTTCACAAATGTGACCCAATTTAGGTAAATCTGTGTAAATTAACATGTAGTTTTATTTTACCCTCTCTTCACAAACTTGACCCAATTTAGGTAAATCTGTGTAAATTAACATGTAGTTTTATTTTACCCTACTGTTCACAAACATGACCCAATTTAGGTAAATCTGTGTAAATTAACATGTAGTTTTATTTTATCCTACTCTTCACAAACGTGACGCAATTTAGGTAAATCTGTTTAACGTGACATGTAGATTTATATCATCCTACTCTTCACAAACTTGACCCAATTAGGGCAATCTGTGTAAATTAACATACAGATTTATATGGCCCTACTCTACACAAACTTGACCATGTTGAGATGTGTAAATTAACATGTAGTTTTATGCCACCCTACTTTTTACAAACTTCACCCCATTGAGGTCAATCTATGTAAATTAACTTGTAGATTTATATGACCCTACTCTTAACAAACTTAACCCTGTTACGGTAAATCAGTGTAAATTAACATGTAGATTTATATCACCCAACTCTTCACAAACTTGACCCAACTGAGGTCAATAGGTGTAAATTAACATGTCGATTTATATGACCCTTCCCTTAACAAACTTAACCCTATCAAGGTCATTCGGTGTAAATGAACATGTAGATTTATATCACCCTATTCTTCACAAACTTGACCCCAATGAAGTAAATCTGTGTAAATTAACATGTAGCTTTACATCAATGCAATCTACACTTCACAAACTTGACCCCATGCATTGAGGTTAATCTTTGTAAATTAACACGTAGATTTATATCTCCCTACTCTTCACAGGTGTGGCCCCCATTGAAGCAATCTGGTATAAAGTAACATTTAAATTAATTTATATTGCCCATATTCTTAATTAACAAAATTACTCACTTTGAGATAAATTTGTGTAAATTGACATATAGATTTTTATCAGCCATATTCTTCAACAACCTTATCACCATTTGAGTTAAATCTCTGAAAATAAACAACTCCAAACTTCTAAGACCATGGTAGCATGGAATATGAAATAGAGTGTACTAGTACTGTTGCTGGTTGCTTTGAACATCCAGTAACAATTGTTCTGGTTTCTACTCAAAATAGCAAACACTTTACTTGATTTCTTTCCCTGGAACGTGGCTGATTTTTTTTCTTTTGCAAATACATATCTACAGGAAGATCACATCACTATCCCATCCATGTTGATATTAATCTCCAAATAAATTCACTAATAATTACAATGTTGGAGATCCTCAAAGTTTAAATTTAAGAAAGAATGTCGTAATAGATTTCCACATGTACTTATGTTTTAAGAACAGATATTTATTTGGTAAAATATACTTCAAAATAATTACACACATGTCCTAGTAACACAGGCATGTAAATGTACATATATACAAAATCTAAACAACCTTTTAAAAAACATTCTTTTGAAGTGACAACCTTTTTAGATTTAAAAATATTATTTCAACAGAGAAGTAGATTAGCAGACAGGCCAAATATAGCTTAATGAATGCCACTCTTATTCACTTCTTGGTCAAATTCTTGCATCATGCATACAGCATTTTGGCAGATCATTAATTCGCCCAAAACAAATAAAAGCTTCTGTTTCAAATATCCTTAGGGATGTAAGTAGGTGAGTGGAAATCTTGTAGTTAAGAATGTCTGAGTGCTTTAAAATCTTAATAATGTTATATTACTTATTCTGCTATATATAAATATATATGTATATCACAGTATGTATAATATATATATCTTGTTCTGAATACTATATAACGTTTGCTTTGATTGCTACTTTGCAAATATTATTAAAACAGATAGCTTTTAGTATACGTAGTGCACATAGATGTTAGCTAGAAGAATAGTAAAACAAGGCATTTGAACAATTATGTAGTATTAATGATATATTATGGACCTAATTTTGTAATAATTATTATTTTGCGTTATTTAATCAAAACATGGTATGTCAGGAATATGTTTGGTTGGTTCAATTTGGATGGTTAATTTTTTAACTTCTGAGTCGAAGACGCAAGATATGTTCTGGATAATTGATATATTGTTTCGCCATTTTATTGTATAATAAATACAGTAATGGATCTATAGTAAAACAGTACAAGTATTAGTATTTCCTGTAATACTATTAGTAACAATTAATATCTATATTTCCTCTATAAATAACGATTGATCAACTTCTGATGAAATTTAAAAAAAGTAAAACATTCAAAATAAAATCTTCCATTATCTAGTCATATACTTACTGCAAACAAGTTGTTATAGAACATCTACCTGTAAGTAAAAATAGAAAGTAAAATCAGTTTATAAACAAATTCCATGCCAACCGTCTTTGAAAACCGAAAAGTAAAGAGAAAAATAGAAAAAGCAAAGAAAAAACCCAGAAAATCAAAGACAATTTTTTTAATATAACAGAAATATATGTGGCAAAAGGTATATAACCCCAATCTCCATCCCAATCTTTTCTTTATCTTTATTTTCACAGATTAATTTCCACAAACGTAATCTATTTTTTTAAATGAAAGGGTATTATTGTTCAAATAAACTCACCATACCCTAGTAAAAAAGAAGAAAAGTTTTTTTCTTTTCTTTGTTAAACAACACCACTAGATCACATTGATTTATTAATCATTTGCTGTTGGATGTCAAACATGGTGATTTTAACATATAGTTCTAGAGAGAAAACACACTACATTTTTCCATTAGTAGCAAGGAATCGTTTATTATGCACTATCCCACATTCAGGAGAGAACAGAAGTGGCAACAGCAGGTTTCCTCTCAAAATCTGTGTGGTCCGTAACCATATGTCTGATGCCATATAACTGTAAATAAAATGTGTTGAGTGCGCCGTTAAACAAAACATTTCTTTCTTTCTTTCTTATTTCCAGTACAGGTCACTCATTTTTCATTGTCCTCCTTCATAAGTACATAAACACATTCATAAACACCCACGTTTTATTAATTAAAAAAAATATTTGATCTAAATATACATAGGGGCGGGATCTAGTGCCATCTGTAGAGCCCTCGTCTGAGGTGTTGGTGTCATAGGATCGATTTCACCCCAATGGAGTGTCCAAAGCAGTGTACCACAACTGGTACTTTCAAAGGCCACGATATGTGCTGTCCTGCCGTGGGAAAGTGCTTGTAAAAGATTACTTGCTACTAATTGACAAATGTAGCAGGTTTTCTCTTAGATTATATGTGTCAGAATTTGCAAATATTTGACATCTAATAGCTGATGATTTTTAAATCAATGTGCTCTAGTGTTTTCATTAAACAAAGCATCTTGGTTCTATGTTGAATTTAGTTGTAGATCAGTTCCACAAAGCAATTGAGGGAGGTGGGAGGGGGAGGGGATTTAAAGTAGAATGTGATTATTTCACCAAAGTTCAACAACCATGCATATACTGTTCAAGCATTATGAATATATGTAAAACTATACACTGACGTACATTGTAAGATCGACACAGGTTTTGTAAATTGGGTCCTACATATTAATTTCAGCTGATTACTAACTTCAGTATACATACTTTTATTTTGTCTTCACATTTCACAATGAATGATCAAAACCCAGTTACACACATGAATGCATGCTACTGACAGATTTCAGAACATCCTGTTTGAAAACTTACATGTTTGTATTATATGTGTGTTCAGCCTCATTTGTGCTTTGTGTTAACAAATGTGGTCTCGTATTGCATGTGAAATGTTTTATGTTGTGAATATTAGTGTGTTACATGTTTTTATTACACGTGTGAAAAATCATGTGGTATTATATGTGTATATGCTTATTATATACCTATATTGTAATTATTGAGTTTAAAAAAGAAATTATGTGTTCTTTGTTTTATAATGTATATATAGATTTTGTTTTACTTAAATTCTAAATCTATGTTTTATGAACATACAGAATATTTTAATACTTTTTTTTTCCATATCAGGTTAATAACCATTTGAATTTGAAATAATCCTTAAGACTGAATTTACGAATATTGCACATCCTTGGTTAACCCCTACTTTCTCCATATTATACATGTATGCAGTACATACAAGTACCAAGAAGAAGACATTAATTTGAATCGTATTTAATAGCATTTGCAGGTACACTGTATGTTATAAGAGATAGATACTGACCAGTTTTCTTGTCGGAAAGGATGTATATAGGAGGGGTTGGGATGAGTTAAAATATATCAACAAAAGCTTGCTTGAATGTGTGAGTGAGTGTTTATTTTATATACTATTTATTTAAATCTGTAGATTATTTTTATGTTTATATCCACGTAAGGTTCAGGCATGTTGTCCTGGGCACACATTTCAGCTATCTGGACTGTCTGGGTTCAGTGGGTTGGTGGTTACATGTTAGCAGTTAATTTGTTAAGTAATCATATAGTAGTCTTTCATTTCCCCATTGAGAACATATACCTGTGAAAGATCCCTTGCTGCTATTTGGAAACAGTAGTCCATTGTGTGGCGGCAGTGGGTTTTCTTTTTCCTTATCTATGTGGTTCGACACTGTGCAACTAAATAAAATGCTTAATTCCTTCCTTCCTTCCTTTCATTCCTTCTCTCCTTCCTTCCTTCCTTTCATTCCTTCTCTCCTTCCTTCTCTTCTTCCTATGAAGTGGTGACAGCGGGTTTCCTCCCTCAATATCTTTGTGGTCCTTAACCATATGTCTGACACCCTATAACCATCAATAAAATGTGTTGAGTGCATCGTTAAATACAATATTTTGTCTTTTTTTCTTGCCCTCCTTCTTTTCCTCCTTCCTTCCCAGTGATCTGTCAGAACTCCCTTTATGTTGTGGGAAGGTGGGATCTAGCTCACTAGCCTGAGGTGCTATGCTCATACAGTGCTGTCCTGATGTGCTGTCGATCTAGGATCGATTCCCGTCGGTGGGCCCATTGGCTATTTCTCTTTCCAGCTAGTGCTCCACAACTGGTGCAACAAAGGCTGTGGTATATACTATCCTGTCTGTGGGATGGTGCATATAAAAGATCCCTTGCTGCTAATAAAAAAGAGTAGCCCATGAACTGGCTATAGTGGGTTTCCTCTCGCAGTATATATGTGTGGTCCTTAACCATATATGTCCAACACCATATAACCGTAAATAACATGTGTTGAGTGCATCATGAAATAAAAGATTTCCTTCCTTCCTGTGCTTGTAGGATTGAATCTTCTTGGGTTCTTTTCTGTCCAAAGTATTGACCCACGACTAGCATATCAAAGGTTGTGGGATGTGTTGTCCAGTTTGTGGGAACTTGCATATAAAAGATCCCTTGTTGCTTATAGAAAAATGTTGCGGATATCCTCTGAAGATTGTGTAAAAGAATTAACAAATGTTTGACATCCAGTAGACGATGATGAATAAATCATCATGCTCTAGTGGTGTCGTTAAACAAAAAAACCTTTAACTGTTAACTTTTCTTAATGAATGTTTAAAACTGACTTTGTGTTGGATCAGGTATTGGGATGTGAACCCAGCAGCTACCGGCCTTCGGTTCAGTAAGTTTACCATTACACCATCAACAACGGTTTACTGATTTTTAAAAAAGAATGTTTTTGAATGGTGGTGGTTCTTGGCTTGGGTGTGGTGGTAATTATTATAGCTGAAACAACAGAAGCTCTTATGCATAATTCTCCACGATAGGAGGAACATTGTAATAGGACACATTTCAAGATGGCGGCTAAACGGAGGCGTCTGAGCAGGGTTGACTTCTGTGTGTGAATTCTGTTTGGTTCTTTTCGTGTTTATTTTGGCATGATCACAAATACATGTTCCTGTGTGTGTGTTCAGCACTTGGGCTGCGTTTTGTTACAGTACATTAAAGTTTACATTAAACGTGCTCTTCACCTATCATCAAATTTCAAATCTGCATCTTGTACATTGAAATGTTTACTTATAATTTGAAAGACACAATCTTAATTCTAAGTGAATGGATTATTATTTTTTTTATTTTTTTTATTAATGATAATATGCTTTTAATAAAATAAATTTTAGGATAGTATAAATTTCAGGCATCTTTTTACTGCTTGGTTGATATAGTACTGTAAAGCCAATGTTAAAGAATGACGTTAGGTTATATCAAAACAGTCTCTTGTTATTTCTCTACTGAATGGCCCCCCAAAAATTGACATTTTTTAATATGTATATATTTTTTCATGATAAAATTAATTTGGTTAATGCAAGGAAGGAAATGTTCTATTTAACAATGCACTCAACACATTTTATTTACGGTTATATGGCATCAGACATGGTTAAGGACTACACAAAAATTGAGACAGGAAACCCGCTGCCGCCCCTTCATGGGCTACTCTTTTCGATGAGCAGCAAGGGATCTTTTATATGCACCATCCTACAGACAGGATAGTACATACCACAGCCTCTGAAATACCAGTCGTGGTGCACTGGCTGGAACGAGAAATAGCCCAGTAGGCCCTCTGTTGGTTGGTATATCATAGGCTAGATGCTGTCAGGTCTGTGGGATGGTGCATATAAAAGAACCCTTGCTGCTAATGGAGAAAAGTGTAGCTGGTTTTCTCTCAAATTTATGTCTGAATTACCAAATGTTATAGCTGATGATTAATAGATCAATAAGCTCTCGTAGTGTCGTTAAATAAAATAATATTTTTACTTGAGATGCAATGGGTAGAATTGGTTGCCCATGAATGACTCAGGTATTTTCACACCCCAGTCAGTTTCTCTTTAACCGACATGTCAGATACCATGGTATGTGCTGTCCTGTATTTGGGGGAAGTGCTGCTTTTTGATGGAGATAAAGGATGTAAAGAGATGGAGATGGGGGAATAGGGTCTTAGAAACAACTATAGCTGTGGGCGTGCACTGATTTTCATACGGATCGTGGGGTGAGCCTGTGAGCAATTTCTTGTTTGTCCTGACATACGGATCACCCCAAAATAGACACTGATTAAGTCCATGTGGCCGCAGGTCTTCAGAACACCTACCCCAAGCATCCCTCAAGTTACTATTTTTAACCAGTGCCGTGAATAATTTCACCTCTAGCTACCAAACCGGTAGTTTATTCACACCACAGACGTCACTGTAGTGTTCCCAAGAGAGAATACAACAGATCGGTATATACACAGAGAATTCTGCCTGTCTGGGTGTACGTAGTCTTAACAGCTTTACGTCAGACGACCAGTTGCCACAGAGACACAACGGACCCATTGTTATCGGCTGAATTTGTTGAATAGATAAAGTAGACAGATATTTTAAATATTTAAACATTTGTTATAAAAATAAACTATAACTGAATATAATATGATATGATATGATATGATATGATATGATATATATATTCAGTGACAGTTTCTTTTTCTAACACTGCTTGTAGGGTGTATACTACCAAATCAAATCCCATTGATGACAATAATAACATATGTGACTAAACCTCCTACCTGCAGCATATCAATCAACATAAACACCACAGATATAAATACTACCACCCTCACACTTAAAGTGAATCAGAAAAGATTGGGGGTCAATCTTCTCGTTTCTGAGATAACAGGTAGCATCTATGACTACCCCAGTTCCGCAAAAGATTTGAGTACTTTTTTTTTACAGGTGCCCCATACATGTTTCAAGCGCAAGGCTACTTAACACATTGGTACTAGATGAATTAAAATTGCATATTTGTTTTTACCCAGATGAAACTAATATTTTTTACAACCAACACAATCACATTTAGAACCAATCACAGAACTTGTGGCATTCACTTCTCTATCAAAAGAACTTTGACCCAGCCCAAGTTATTTGGTTTAGTACTACATGTAGCTGTTGTTAACTGTGTATGCTACAGTGAAAATTGAATAGAAAATTGTGTTGGAAATTTTAAACTGAAAGATCATTGTAAAACTTTTATCAGTTATTGGTGTAGCTGACAAAAAATGGAGCTCAGCTCTGTGCATTTACTTGAGATGTCATATGTCATCACCCCGACCCCTGACCTCCCACCCCCACCCAACTTGAGCTTATTCCCCTTTCAGTGGAGCTCATCATCTTCCTAATTAGGATCTGTTGCACACATTGTGGTATGTGCTATCTTGTCTATAAAAAAATGCTTATGAAGATCCCTTAAAATTATTCAGGTTAGCATAATAATTGCAGTTTTGTTTTTAGAATGAAATGATGAGCTGTGATGGTATTGAAAGAAATATGATAAACTGACCTCAGTGTTAAAGTAATGAAGCCATTAGACTTAATGCTGGTAGATACTAGGTACTGGGTATAAAATCCTGGTACTAGTGTCTGTGGTTGGATTTTAATAAATAGCATAGATATGACAAATAGATATGATCAAAAACTATTAAATTTGTATTTAAAGTAATAGGATAATAATACTTAAATCTAAAGCATTTAAATGGATAAACCAGCCTCGGTGGCATCATGGTTAGGCCATCGGTCTACAGGCTGGTAGGTACTGGGTTCGAGGCATGGGATTTTTAATTCAGATACCGACTCCAAACCCTGAGTGAGTGCTCCGCAAGGCTCAATGGGTACGTGTAAACCACTGACACCGACCAGTGATCCATAACTAGTTCAACAAAGGCCATGGTTTGTGCTATCCTGCCTGTGGGAAGGGCAAATAAAAGATCCCTTGCTGCCAATCGGAAAGAGTAGCCTATGAAGTGGCAACAGCGGGTTTCCTCTCAAAATCTGTGTGGTCCTTAAGCATATGTCTGACACCATATAACCATAAATAAAATGTATTGAGTGCGTTGTTAAATAATGCATTTCTTTCTTTCTTTCAAATGGTTAATGTATCTTATGTGAAGTTATAAACTTGATTTGCACCAAGTTCTCATATGCATTATTTAAAAAGAAATGCACTATTTTAGAAAACCAACAACACTGGCATGATTTAAAGGAAGATTCAAGTGCCTTTATTTGACATCATACTCTTCACGTTCCTTACATATTTTATACTGGCTGACATTTCGCATTCAATTATTTTAAAAAACAAAAAATAACCTTTGAATATTTATGTAACACTGCTGTTTTGTTGGTGCCAAATGCACAACATTACAATCATCACTGTTCACGTTCTGTCGACATTCAGAGCATTCAGAACAGCAAACACTTCATAACAGAGCACCCCCTCCTCCGTTCTGATGAATCAGTTCCACACAGAATCAATACTCTTCAGTTTCAATTAATGTTTAGTCTTGTTTGCCCATCACTTATTTTGTTTCTTATTCTTCTTTTATTCACATTAAAGAAACATTATTTATTATTATTATATAGTCCAAAGAAAAAATTATTTGTTTTCATTTGGCCCAAAGAAAGAAAGAAAGCATGTTTTTTTCTTTATTTGGGTTAAGAGAAGCATTCTTTTATATGTGTTTTTCTTTTCTCCTTCTTTTTTTTTTTTCCTTGGCACAAAGCAGATATCCTTTTGAAATGCATACAATAGGTGTTGACTACTTTCTTTTTTAAATAATTCAACCTAATGAAGAATTTTATGCAATGGTATTTGGCACAAAGAATTCATTTGTTTTTTGGGGGTTCTATTTAACCCCAAAATAGCACGATGAAGAAGGACGGAGGGAGGGATGTGTGTTCCAAGACAGGCTTTACTTTTGATGGAGGGATCACTTATGTTTCATATTCAGAAGAAACAAGAATTCTTCTTTTTTATTTACCAGGAGGCAGGCATTGTTTGTTTTGATGTTTGGCACAAATCGGGCGTAATTTTTTTCCTCATGTATATTTGGCACAAACTAAGCATCTGTTTAAAACGAGAATAGTAATTGTGACCATGTTACCTGAGTGCAGGTTTACAAAGACACCTGAGAACATCTGAAGCTGCTTGTTACAGGTAGAACTGCCGCATCTGTTAAGAGTTTTGTAAATGTCAGGCAAGCTCACTTGTGAGATAAAGTATGCCTTTCTCAGAACTAAGTATGCACTTACAGTTCTCAGAAACTCTACACACCTATGAAGGTAAAAAAATACACCTTGTATAACACCCACCTGTCTAAAAGGGATCACTTTATATATGTGCCTTTAAGATGTATATAATCACCAAATCTTTGTATAACACCTACCTGTCTAAAAAGGGATAATTTTATATACCGGTATATGCCTTTAGGATGTATATATGACCAATTCCTTGTATAACACCCACCTGTCTAAAAGGGATAATTTTATATATGTGCCTTTAAGATGTATATAATCACCAAATCTTTGTATAACACCTACCTGTCTAAAAGGGATCACTTTTTATATGTGCATTTAGGATGTCTATATCACCAAATCCTTGTATAACACCCACCTGTCTAAAAGGGATCACTTTATATATGTACCTTTAGGATGTATATATCACCAAATCCTTGTATAACACCCACCTTTCTAAAAGGAATCACTATGTATATGTGCCTTTAGGATATATATATATCACCAAATCCTTGTATGACACCCACCTGTCTAAAAATGGATCACTATATATATGTGCCTTTAGGATGTATATATCACCAAACCCTTGTATAACACCCACCTGTCTAAAAAGGGATCACTATATATATGTGCCTTTAGGATGTATAGAACCAAATTCCATAGACCTATATGGCTGATTCATGGTATGTTTCAGTCAAAATGTAAACCATTGCCATAACTCATCTCATAAAGTGGTAATGCTTATGGTATGTACTGTCCTGTCTATGGAAAAGTACATATAAAAGTTAAACCTTTATAAATTAAATATATCACAACTCAAAGGCAGTGGAATGTGCTATCCTGTCTGTTGAATGGTGCATATAAAAGATTTCTTGCTACTAATGGGAAAATTTAACTGGTTTCCTCTCTAAGACTATATGTCAAAATTATCAAATGTTTGACATTCAATAGCTAATGATTAATAAATCAATGTGCTCTAGTGGTGTGTTAAACAAAACTAAATTTTAACTTTAAATTAAATCTAATAAACAGCAGATTATAAATATTATCATTTAAAAAAAAAGAAGAAACAAAAACTAAAAAAACAACCACAAAAGAAAACAGAAAAAAACAACAACACCAAAACAATCAAAACAACCGAATATCAAAGCAAACAAATCATGTCTATATAATACCTGTAGCTTTCTTGGAAAAAAAAGGTTCATCTGACATGGAGTTTCAGGTAAATATATCACCATAGTTACATACATGTGTTAAATATTTCGTTATTTGTTTATGTCGTTATTTAAGGGGGTCACCTGGCTACTCACAAGACACTGGGAGTACCGAGGATGCCAGTGTATCTGGAAGCAGACCAAAACGGGTTTCTTACTCCGAGAGGTATCCATTCTTCACATTTAACAAGCAGCCCGAGTAGAAAAAAAAGTAGACAAATGTAACTGTAGTGCAGATTAGAGCAGAAATAGGAGTGAAAAAAAGCTGTAGAGACTTGAGCAAAAACTAAAACAACTACAGCAAAAGGTAATAGTCTTATTCAACGTACTGTGCTAGCACAACAAATATGCTTTGTTGTAGTGTTGGTATAAAGTGCTCCTACTGATGGTGGCTATGGAGAATTTCCCTATTAGCTCAGGTCGTAGAGCACTGGACTTTCATACTGAGAGTCTGTAGTTCGAATCCCCTCAAGTGGAGGCGTAATGCTATACAACCTGAGTCATAACCTCCACGCAGAATTGTCTTCCCTTGCCAGACTGTCGACCTCATCTCGATTCAAAGTCCAGAATTACTGAATCAATGAAGACCTCCATTTTGGGGGGGGGGGGGGGGGGGGGGGGGGGGAGGTTATCTTTGTTGTGCTAGCACTAGGTAAACATGAATAATAATGAAACTTAGAAGAAACAAATTCTAAAACAAAAGCTAGAGCAAAAACAGTGTCATTAATATTAGATTGAAACTAATAAACTAAAATGTTAGCATTAGTATGGCATTAGTACATATGCATATCGCTTGGTTAAGTTATTAACCTTTTTTTTCTTCTATTTTTCTTATTGTGTAGATTATCGCAGTAACATTTTAGAAAACTACAGTGCTTAATAAAACAACATTCATGTTCATGGCTGTTATGGGTTTGTATGGAAAGATAAACTTACAGTGCATTCTTTTCTCTCACCATTTTCAAATCACCAAAAAATCCGAATTTAATTAAACTTGACACCATGGTGCATATAAAATATCCCTTGCTACTAATGGAAAAATGTAATGGATTTCATCTCGAAGATTGTCGATATCTGTAAAAATCACCAATTACTTTATATCCAATAGCCAGTGATTTAATTAATCAATATGCTCTAGTAATGTTTAAAAAAAAAACACAAACCGTCAACAAAATAACAGCTATAATTGCCTTTCCATGCATACACTTAAGCTAACTGAAGTGCGTGCCCAGAATAGTGTGTTCCAATTGCAAATACAGAAGCGGGACGTATCCCAGTTGTAAAGCAATTGCATGAGGCGTGGTCAGTCTAGGATCGATCCCCATTGGTGGGCCTATGCTGGATTGAGCTATTTCTCATTTCAACCGGTGCACCAAGACCAGTATATCATGGTATGTGCTATCCTGTCTGTGCCTGTCAAAGATCCCTTGCTGCTAATTGAAAAGAGTAACTCATGAAGTGGCGACAGCAGGATTCCTCTCAATATCTGTGTAGTGCTTAACCACATGTCCGATGCCATATAATTGTAAATAAAATGTGTTGAGTGCGTCGTTAAATAAAACATTTCCTCCTTCCTTCCTTCATTCCTTCCTTCCTTCCTACCTTCCTTAATTGCAAAAACACGGACTAGTAAGCACAAGAATCAAGTTGAAAATATAAAGCATGTGGCTAAAGTGAGAATGTTAGAACCTGTTGGAGATTATGTTCAGAATGTATTAAGAGATATAATACCGTACTATTAATGCCATTAATGGAAAAATATGACATGTTTCCTCTCTAAGGCTATATATCGAAATTTCCAAATGTCTGACATCCAATAGCTGATGATTAATAAATCAATGTGCTCTAGTGGTGTCGTTAAACAAAACAAACTTTGACTTTATATTCTGTACAATGTACCCAGCCAATGCACCACGGAATGGTGAATATAAAAGATCCCTTTTTACTTCTGGAAAAATATAGCATGTTTCCTCTTTGATTATATATATTAGAATTACCAAATGTTTGACACCCAATAGCTGATGATAAATGAATCATTGTGCTCTAGTGGTGGTGTTAAACCAACAACAACAAACTAAATCTACACAGATGGATAATAATGCAGTATTACAACAAATCATGTTCAAAGTACAGTGTTGACAAGTTGGTGTCATTAAACAGAACAAACTTTAACTTTGTATTCTGTACAGTATATCCCATTGGTGGGACCATTGGACTGTTTCTTGTTCCAGTCTGAGCAGTACGACATGTATATCAAAGACTGTGGTGTGTGCTGTCTTGTTTGACATCCAATAAAAATTATTGAAGACTGTTAGAATCTATTGAAGATTATTGAAGACATTAGAGTATATTAAAGATTATTGAAAACAATTAGAATCTATTAAAGATTATTGAAGACAATTAGAATCCATTAAACTTAAAGATTATTGAAAAGAATTAGAATCTATTAAACTTAAAGATTATTGATGACAATTAGAATCTGTTGAAGATTATTGAAGACAATTAGAATCTATAAATGAATCTACTGAAGATTATTTAAGACATTTAGAATCTATTAAAGATTATTGAAGACAATTAGAATATATTGAAGATTATTGAAGAGAATTAGAATCTATTAAACTTAAAGATTATTGAAGAAAATTAGAATCTATTGAAGATTATTGAAGAGAATTAGAATCTGTTATAGATTATTAAAGATAATTATAGATTATTAAAGATAATTAGAATTTATTGAAGATAATTAGAATCTATTGAAGATTATTGAAGAGAATTGAAATTATTAAAGATTATTGAAGAGAATTGGAATATAATGAAGATTACTGGGCATGTTCAGAACTTGTAAGGAGATTTAATACAGATTTATTTCTGTTCTATACCATGAGTATGTTAGAAACTATTTGAGATTAGTGAAGACAATTAGAATCTGTTAAAAAGATTATTGAAGACATTTAGAAGCTATTAAAGATTACTGTGGCACGTTCAGAACATCTAAGGAGATTTAATACAGCTTTATTTATTCTGTTCTGTGCCATGAAGTGTGTGGTTAGGTGATGTCAGCTTGAACATGATGACTCTGTTTTGCTGTTTGGTTTTACTGGTAACCTTTAAAGACTTGTGTAAACACACTGGGAAATAACACAGCCCCAGCAGATAACATGCAACCAAACCATTTACAGGCCTGTACAGCCATCTCATGATAATATGGTTCTTGTTTCCAGTAGCTGATATATGTCCAGACCATCAGGTACCAGCTGTATAGGCCAGTGGCTATAAAACTCAATTCCAGTGTGAGAGAGACTAGGAGTGTTTGTTTTAGGACACCCCAGGACATTGTTCTGAAGCTGTCAGAACATGGGGGCGGGATCTAGCTTAGGCAGTACTAGAACACTCGCCTGAGGTGCTTGCTTGGGACGTATAGGATTGAATCCTTTTGGTTGGCCCATTGTCTGACTTTGTTTTCACCCATTCCAACCAGTGCCCCATGACTGGTATATCAAAGACCATGGTATGTGCTATCCTGTCTAGATCATGGTATGTGCTATCCTGTTTGTGGGATGGTGCATTTAAAAGGTCAGTATGTAACCTAGTGGTAAAAGCTCACTTGATGCACAGTGGTTCTAAGATCAATCCCTGTTGGTGGGCCCATTGGGCTATTTTTTGTTCTAGCCAGTGCACCACAACTGGTTCATTTTTATCAAAGACCATGGTATGTGCTATCCTGTCTGTGGGATGGTGCACTTGAAAGGTCAGTATGTAACCCACTGGTAAACGCTCACTTGATGCATGGTGGGTCTAGGATCAATCCCTGTTGGTGGGCCCATTGGGCTATTTCTGGTTCTAGCCAGTACACCACAACTGGTACATAAAGGCCATGGTGTGTGCAGTCATGTCTGTGATGGTGCATCAAAAAGATCTCATGCTACTATGAATATCCCATAGCTGATAATGAATAAATCAGCATGCTCTAGTGGTGTCGTTGAATAAAACAAACTCTTTTTTTTTTTTTTAAACATGTTTTATGATAACAATCCAGCTCATTATTAAATCTGCCAAATGGTACCTACCTGTATTTTTATCTAGATTGTATTAAATGTTTTAGTTGCGAAATGCAAAAAAAAGGGTTGCATATGATATGTGACCAAATCAGTTGCAATGTTGAGAGCTGTTTTATCATAAAAAAGGACCTTTTTACATGGTATTAACCACTTTGCTGCCTTTTTTGTTGTTATCCATGTTTAAAACATACTTTGTCACATGTTTTTTATTTAATAACAAAAAGGTTGCTGACCCATATACATGTATAGTAATACTATACATGTATGTGTCGGCAACCTTTTTGTATCATTCTCTTATGGCATATTTTTATTACTTGTGTTTTATTGCTTCTATTTCTCAATGAAAATAGACCAGTTTGTTGCACATGGCCTACAATGATTAACAATGCTTTTTACTTGTTTTGAAGGTAGACATTTTTGAAAGGAAATGTTTGATTTAATGATACATTATTCTTTATGGCTATATTGCATCGGATATGGTTCACGTAGATAATGAGAGGTAAAACAGGAATCTAGTCAGTGTGAATGTGACTGTTTACATGGCATGCAAGCACATTACAGTTGTAACATTCTCAAGTTATTTATACACAGATATTGACTGATTCATTTGTAGTTACTTAGGAGTGGATGTAGCCCAGTGGTACAGCGCTTGCTCGATGCACGGTTGGTGTGGGATCGATCCCAGTTGGTGGGCCCATTGGGCTATTTCTCGTTCCAGTCAGTGCACCACGACAGGTATATGAAAGGCCATGGCATGTACTACCCTGTCTGTGAGATGGTGCACATAAAAGATCCCTTGCTGCTAATTGAAAAGAATAGCCCATGAAGTGGCAACAGCAGGTTTCCTATCTCAGTAGTTTTCCGCAAGGCTCAATGGATAGGTGTAAACCACTTGCACCGACCAGTGATCCATAACTGGTTCAACAAAGGCCATGGTTTGTGCTATCATGCCTGTGGGAAGTGCAAATAAAAGATCCCTTGCTGCTAAAGAGTAGTCCATGAAGTGGCAACAGCGGGTTTCCTCTCAAAATCTGTGGTCCTTAACCATATGTCTGATGCCATATTTAACCATAAATAAAATGTGTTTAGTGCATCGTTAAGTAAAACATTTCTTTCCTTTTATCTCAATAGCTGTGTGGTCCAAACCCAGTGTCTGATGCCATACAACCATAAATAAAAT
Organism: Dracogyra subfuscus; assembly: GCA_016106625.1. NCBI lineage: Eukaryota > Metazoa > Mollusca > Gastropoda > Neomphalida > Peltospiridae > Dracogyra > Dracogyra subfuscus. Next base: position 42,719 of record JAECMU010031362.1, on the reverse strand, counting down.
GTGTCGAGTGCATCGTCAAATCATTTCTTTCTTTGTAGTTATTTATTAAATATATAAATATAAAAATAGAATCGTGAAATGTGGCACAGGCAACTGATATAGCACCTTTAATGCAAGACATGCACACATCAAAGGGGAATCGTGTACAACAAAGTAACGCACAGTAACACATGGCACATGCATATAGTGTTAACTCCTCCATCATCAAATGGCTCATCAAATGCTGATTGAAGGTCTCACGGCAGGGTTAATGCTAGGTTAATGGTATTTGCTGATTTTCTTATTTTTCTTTCATTGATTTTAGACCTGATATACTTCCATAGACATTTATCTGCAGTTACAACACTGGAGGGGTGTGGGGTGAGACTTTGTTATCTGGGAAAATTCTACCTTTAGTTGGAAAATAATGAATCGATGTACGTTTTAAAAGTTGATAATATAATATAATGATGGTTTAAAAATATGTTTTACCTGTGGTGGTTGGTGCAAGTACCTGGACATTGTGTTGGATATAGACATGTAAATATACTGTCTGAACCAAAATGTTAACAACTACCAAAAATTGTTCTCCTACCTTTATTTTTCGTTAGATTTTACAACATTTTGTACAGACAGAAATCTAGGAAAAACCATTGCATTGACACAGATTCCACATACTATATGATAACCATTTCACCAGTATTAACTTTGCTGAGATAGCATAGGGCAAAAAGCATGTAATTTTGTGCCGGCTGCCATTTTGACTTGTTAAGGAATATTCTCCAAGAGGGATGAAAGGATATGACTTAATCTAGCAATGTCACAACATTATCATATGAGAGCCAATATGTGATGACCTCATATTAATTTTTAATTTTTTTTCTTTTGTTTAAATATACCACTAAAGATCATTGATTTTTATATTAATTATGTCACATACTTTGGAGGCTTTCACTCCTCTTGAAGAATATTCCATAAAAAAGAAAAATGGCAGATGGCTGAAAAATGCATGTATTTTGCCCTATGCTGTCTCAGAAATGTCGATACTGGCGACATCGTTACAGTCTCATATGTGGAAGCTGTGTCACTGTAATAGTTTTTTCACAACTTGTGTGTGGACAAATATTTTTTGAAATGTAATGGTAACTAAAGGTAGGAGAATAAATGTGTGTAGTTGTTAACAATTTCGTTCAGAGAGTAGTTACCTGGTGCATAAACACCAATAGTAAGATGATGGGATGTAGCTCAGTGGTAAAGCTCTCGCCTGATTCGTGGTTAGTCAAGGATCCATCCCCGTCGATGGGCCAATTCTCAACTGGTGTATCAAAAGCTGTAGTATGCGATATACTGTGTGTGGTATGGTGCATATAAAAGATCCCTGGCTATTAATGGAAAAAATGGATTTCCTTTCTAAAGCTATATGTCCTAAATACCAAATGTTTGACACCCTGATGGCTTTGACTTTGAACTGTTTTGTTGTGTTCATATACCACCAAGGTTTGAACACACCTCTCTCTGGCTTAGCCTCTGACATCGCCAGTGACTAAGTCCGGGACAGGAGGGGGTGGGGGCTAAATTTGAGGTGAGCGGAATTTGGAATAGAAATTTAGAAGTTAAGTCAGAGATATAAGAAAAAAGAAAAAATGACATGATATCTGAACGTATAAAATTTAAGTCAAAAAGTTAAACTTTAATGAGCTCTGCCGAAAATATTTTAAAGTGATTTGAGCTATCTTGACAATTTTAACCCTGATGATAAATAAATCAATCTTCTCTAGTGGTGTCGTTAAACAAAACAAATTAAAATTTTTAACCCGTAAGGTGCGCACACATGTTTGGTTGGGGGTAGGGACATTAGCACCCATTGTACCCCACTGCCCCAGTTGTCCCGTGGTAGACAAAGACTTAATGATTAATGGTGATGAATTAATCATGTCACGTGATTACCTTGTATCCAAGTCAACATAGTGCATAGAGTTACTCATTAACGGCTCCCTTACACAAAATCAATTCCCACTTCTGAAACCTGTTAAAATTTTTTGGAATGAGTGAGTGAGTGAGTAACAGCAACCCAGCACAAAAAATACATGTATACTATTAAAGGTTTTTTTCCTTTAGTAACACCACTTAAGCACATTAATTTATTAATCATAGGCTATAGGATGTCAAACATTTGACATATAGTCTTAGAGAGGAAACCTGGGACCTAGTTCACTAAACTCTCACAACTCGCAGTACAATGCTAAAAAAGTTGCAAAGAGGATGCTTTGTTGTCTAGCAGAGCCTAAGAGATCTTTGTGAAATAGGTCCCTTTTTTTCATTAGCAGCAAGGGATCTTTTATATGCACCATCCCACAGACAGGATAGCACATACCATGGCTTATCAAGTTAACGCTTGTAACACTGGTCTACGTCCCACCCCTGAATGAATGTATGAATGAGTGAATGATTAATTAACGGCAAGCGGGCAGCATAGCCCAGTGGTACAGTGCCCGCCTGATGCGCGGTCGGTCTAGGATCGATCCCCATCAGCTAACCACTGGGTTTTTATCTTGACATAACCATCTGTCTGTCGCCGATATAACCGTATTTATCATGTGTTGAGTGCGTCCTTAAACAAATAAAAATAAAAAATAAAAAACCTGCATCCCAGCACAAAAATACTCCTATCCTATTAGGTGTCAAACAAAGATAAGTATATGAAAATAACATTTTTAAACACCCACCTGATGTAAGCAACATATCAACTCATCCAGGAAGTACACTTATAAATAGAATAACACCTTACAGTTAAACTATTTGCTAGAAACATTTCTTAAAGAAAATCTATAAACATTTTTCCTTTAACAGCAAGGGATCTTTTATATACACTTTCTCACAGACAGAACAGCCCATACCACAGGCTTTGATTTATGGGTTGGGATGGGTGTAAACATCCCAATCAGAGAATTAGTCTACTGAGGTGGTTCAGTCCTACAGTACATTATACCGTAGGCGAGCACTCTATCAACTGAGCTAGATCTCAAACACCCACCCACCCACCCACACGATAAATACTTAATGGTATACACCTCTGCCTGTGAAACGGAAGTTCATGGTTTGGTGCAAGCCAACTTAAGGATCAAAGTAGTGTAATTTGTGGATTTAATTACTGCCTCAAAGATTTGTGTAGACTGATTTGATGGTTATACAGTTTCAAGAAAACAACAACACAGATTCGACTGGATTCTGTCTGAAGAAAGAATTAAATACATCTACCCACCCACCCTACAATTGTCTTTATCTTGGAAGGGACGTGATTTAATTTGTGTATACAGTGAAACCCCTCTAAACTGGACACCCTTGATACCAAGACAAATGTCTGGTTTTAAGAGGGATCTGGTTTACAGAGGTTAAGTTCTGTTTTGGTTTTTTAAAAGGGACACTGTGAAACGCCCGGTTTTGAGGGAATTCCGGTTTACAGAGGGTCCGGTGTTGACAGGTTTCACTGTATATAAAAAGGGTGTTGTAATGATTTAATTAAGTATTTGGAAAAATGTAGTGGGTTTCTCGGATGACCACTTGTTATAATTTACCAACTGTTTAACATCCAAAAGCCAATTATTAATTAATCAGTGTGCTCCAGTGGTGTTGTTAAACAAAACCAAACCATTCAGGACACTGATCGTTATCTCACCTTTGATTTTGCTCATGGTGATGCCTGAAACTACTACAGGTGCTTGTGTTCTTCTGTACACTGGGAGAGGTATAGGGGCAAAGAATTGTCTTGGCAGCTGCCTCATTGCAGCATTAAAACAAACATTAACGTGAAGATAAGCTACACGATACAGAATATGTACCAGTATATACATGAAAGAAAAGAATATGTCATGGTACTATAGAGTACATCAATAGATCAGCGGTCTAAACAGTGCAGATGGCAAGATTAACAGTGGGACTATTTCTCGTTCTAGCCGGTCGTTGTGCACATACCACGGCTTTTGATATACAAGTCATATATGGAGCACTATTTGGGACAATAAAATGCCTACTGAGTCTGCCTCAGACGATTATATAGGCCAGGACGTAGCCCAGTGGTAAAGCGCTCACTTGATGCATGGTCAGTCCAGGATCGATCCTCATCAGTGATTCCATTGGGCTATTTTTCGTTCCATCCAGTGCACCACGACTAGTATATTAAAGGCTGTGGTATCTGCTGTACCGTCTTCTGTGGGATAGTGCATATAAAAGATCCCTTACTACTAATGGAAAAATGTTGCAGGTTTCCTCTCTTAGACTGTATATCGGAATAACCAAATGTTTGACATTCATTAGCCTATGATTATGAAATCAATTTGCTCTAGTGGTGTTGTTAAACAAATCAAACCTCAGACGAAGGCTCTGCTGCCAACAACTTGAGCAGACATCCAGCCCAGATCATGTATTGCTTAGGTTTTGTGATTTGATACACATTATAGAAAAATTAGAAATGTCTACATTATTATTTACCTTCAAAGGAATTTATTTGTTTGAAGAATTTCTTTTGATGAGTCAATACAATAACCTCTGCTTAACGACCATTGTTGAACTTTATCATTATTTAATGTAAATGGACCTGCTTTTAGCAGTATCAAGTCATTAATTTGCTGTTGATTATATTCCGATACAGATCCTATTTGTTTGAAGAGAAACAGTTTCGTGTAGTGCCCATTTAGTCTCTTATAAAACAAGATGGTAACGATTTGCCTGGTATTAACTATGTTATGTGACATAACCTTTGTTGTGAAGCTGTTTATAGTCTTACATCATCAGAAGTAGACTTGACATTAATTTAAATATATATATATATATCTGTCTGTCTGTCTGTTTTGTCTGTATGTCTGTCTGTCTATCTGTCTGTCTGTCTATCTGTCTGTCTGTCTGTCTGTATGTCTGTATGTCTGTCTATCTGTCTATCTGTCTATCTGTCTGTGTCTGTCTGTCTGTCTGTTTGTCTCTCTCTCTCTTTCTCTCCCTCTCTCTCTCTGATATGAAATGGTAGTGAGTTTAGTATCCTATTTATTACCCTTAAGCGATCTTAATTTATATCACTCATCTTGTTTGGTTGACATTCCTGTAAGGTTGTAGAGTGCCAATCGATGAAGTCATCATGTGATGTCGAAGTGTTATGTCCCACTTAGTGTTCGAGTACCAAGATATTTTTAACTGTATGGGTAATAATACAGGATATTAAACTTCCATTTCGTGTCTTGTTAAATATGTCCCGAATGAAATTTATGTTTCAGTTGTCACAGGTTTTAGTGAGTGACAATGAAAATTATTTCACGTTGGACATAAACATGATATAAAATGGTACCGGTAGCGAGTTTAACATCCTATTTATTACCCATAATCGATCTGAATTTATATCACTCAACTTATTTGGTTGATGTTCCAATAAGGTTGTAGTGCACCAGTTGATGACATCACGAAGTGTTATGTCTCACTTGGCGTTCACTTTGATATGGGTAATAATACTGATATTGGTATATGAAACCTTTATGATTTGGAACAGGGGACAATATTTCAAAAACTTGAGTAACTGCAGGTCAGCTTACATGATTTTTACCTAGGTAACTGATTGTTTGGTTGGGCCAGGACGTAGCCCAGTGGTAAAGCATTTGCTTGATGCATGGTCAATTTAGGATCGATCCCCATCTCATTCTAGCCAGTGCTCCACAACTGGTGTAACAAAGGCTGTGGTATGTACTATCATGTCTGTGGAATGCTGCTAATTGAAAAGAGTAGCCCATGAAATGGTGACAGCAGATTTCCTCTCTCAGTAGTCTTTAACCATATGTCCGATGCCATATAACCGTAAATAAAATGTGTTGAGTGCATCATTAATTGGTTATATTAATTATATTTGCTTAACTGTTGAGTAATATAATAGTAACACACCTACATGTATGTAATACTGAATTTTTTACTTCATTGACATTGCGAAGGTAATTTTTAAATTGTCCAAAATTAGCCTAGAAAATTTGTTGCAGTTGTTAATTTTAAAATGTAATAGTTCACCACATAACCTACTGGCGGTTTCTGTGAATTAATGTTTGTGTAACTGATGTGTGAACTACACAAATGATTCATGTAAAATAATGTGTTTTGTCAGAAAGTAAATAATACTGTGACACCCTCCCTGGACCTTTTGTTTGTTAGTTTTGTTTAACAACACCACTGGAGCACATTGATGTATTAATCATCAACTATTGGATGTCAAACATTTGGTAATTCTGACTTGTAGCCATCAGAGAAAACCCGAGAAATGTTTTCCTAATGCAGCAAGAGATCTATTATATGCACTTTCCCACAGACAGGAAAGCACATACCACAACCTTTGTCCAGTTGTGGTGCACTAGTTGGAATTGGAACGAGAAAAATCCCAATCAGTTGAATGGATCCACCAAGGTGATTCGATCCAGTGATGCAAGCACCTCAAGGGAGCACAAAAACAACTGAGCTAAATCCCACCCCTTCACTGGACCTGTGCCGATCCACTTAGTATTTTTCATGTATTCATGTATTATATGATTACAATGACACAGTGCCTTTTTCTATATTGTATTGAAACTAACAATGTAAGAAAAAAGTAATTAAAAATCAGGACTGAAACATAAAAAGAGTCGAGTCAGGCTTATGTCACATGACCTACATACACATATGTACTGGTGTATGTTTGGTTACTAGCCAACAAGTTCAATGTTTTGTTTAGTCTTTTTAATCTTGAAAATGCATGATAAAATATGCTATATTTACAACATTTTGTTTTAAACTATATAGATAATAAATAATATTAAAAACTATATAACATGGGATTTTTTAAAAGGTATAATCTTCTTGTTAATTCTTTCTTATGAAATACAGTAAGTAACCCAGCAATATATATTTAATATTACTATTGTAAGAAACCATATAACATATTTTTGTATGATCATTCTTCATAATGTCTTATTATAAAAGCAGCAAACTTGCAATAGATATTTAATATTACTATCATAAGGAACAATATAATGGTATGATTTTTTTTTGATTTATTTTTTTTAAGCTCCAGCAAACTTGCAATATAATATTATATTTAATTTTTCTATTATAAGAAACCAATCAACATATTTTTGATCTGATAATTTTTAACAATAATGCTTTCTAATATTAAAAAAAAAAGAACAGTAAACATGTAATACATATTTAATACATGTATTACTATTATTAAAATAAAAAAAGATAACGTATTTGTTTGTTATTTTTATAAAAAAAGCAAACTTTGCAATACATATTTAGTATTACTGTTATAAAACATCATATACCAGTAAAATATTTTTTTTGGTATGATAATTTTTAGTTGCAATACATATTAAATTGAAATTTTTCGTATTGTCATTGAAGGGGATCGCCTAGTTGTAACCAAGAGACATCCCACAGTGAATCTGGCATTAGGCCGGAATGGCTGTCCGACACGGAAAGGTAGCCATCTTGTTGTACTATGTACAATGTAGCTGTAGGTAGAGCAGTGGTCCTGTAGCAAGACTAGCATCACTAATTAGCCGTAGCCTGCCTGTCTCATCAATATGCATGATTTATAGTCAAAACTCACTCTGCTTCGATAAAAAAAAATACTAAAACATAATAGTTCCACCTGCCTTGCTATGTACTGTAGTCTGTCCAGGCCTAGCTCTAGGTGTGTAGGACATTTCACCAAATTATCCAATAAGACTTCAAAGATTACAGAAACCGTAGTAATTTTCTCACAAAATATCAATTATAACATGAAATTATTTGGCCAAATTTAAATAAATTTTGCCGATTATTTGTTAAATTTGCAGTTGGCGAATTTGGCGAGTGTTATTTATTTCCCTCTATTCAAACATGGTTCATGCATGTCCACCCCATGCTCGGTCTCTGGGCAGTGCCAGTGGCTGAGCATGGGAGAGATGTAGTGCATTGACAGGTCCACTGACTGTACTTGATCCTATGGCCCATCATACCTCAGGCAGGTGCACTGACAGTTATGCTACATCCTACATGTACAGCTTCAAATGTAGCTCATTTTAAAATGCTCATTTTTAATAATGCTGGTTTATTTAATGGCTTGATTATGTTTAAGCTATTTATAATTACTTAGTGTTAGTTTTACTAACAATATTTTTTGTACCTATTTCATACTACATTACTGATACTAATATTTATTTATTTTATTTTATTATTTATTTTTTTATTTTTTGCTGTTGATGCCAGTAATTATTGCATTCATACAGCTTGCATGTCTGAAAGCTTTGACATTTTTGGTAATATGTCAGATTATTTTTATAATATTTCAGATTATTTTATAATTTTGCTTACAAATATATTTTAAAGCTTATTTCCCCCAATATAGTGGATATATAGTATTATTTTTATGTCTGTATGTGTGTATCTATATGTATACATATTAATTAACTTGTAAATTAATTATTTCTCATCAATTTTAATAACATGGTTCACTTATTAAAATATTTGGTGTAATATTAATTTTTGTTGCTAAAAGTGTTAATGTTATGATGTTGATAAAACTATATAGATGTTACTATTTGTTAGTATGATTAAATCAGAGAGTGAAGCAAGTAACATGATAAAAGTCCATTATAATGTCTGTTAACACATTAAAGATTGCCATTTTCATAAATAACACCCATGTAGGCATATTCTGATGTTCTAGATTTCCATTTCCATGGATAAAGCCCATGTAGGCATATTCTGATGTTATAGATTGCCATTTTCGTGGATAAAGCCAATGTAGGCATATTATGATATTCTAGATTGCCACTTCAAGGATAAAGCCAATGTAGAAATTTTCGGACATTTTAGATTGGCATTTTTGTTAATAAAGCCCATGTAGGCATATTCTGATGTTCAAGATTGCCATTTTTGTGAATAAAGCCCGTGTAGGCATATTCTGATGTTGTAGATGTAATTTTCTTGGATAAAGCCCATGTAGGCATATTCTGATGTTCAAGATTGCCATTTTTGTGGATAAAGCCCGTGTAGGCATATTCTGATGTTATAGATGCCATTTTCTTGGATGCCCTATATGTACATGTATGTTAGATAGTATATCTTAGTCTACATTAGTTTTGTCTAGAATTCAATGATATCTTATTCTATGATATAAAGGTTGTTAGTTTATTCTGGAAAATAAACCTAGTATTATCTTATTCTACAATATAGAGCCACTGTTGGATTATCCTAGAATATTAAACCCATTTTAGCTTATTATAGAATTTAAAACCCATGTTAGCTTATTCTAGAATATAAAGAAACCCAATTTTAACTTATGCCATGATATATTTAAACCTGTGTTAACATATTCTAGGATATAAAGGTCATGTTAACTTATTTTATTATATAATTATGGTTGTTTGGTATTTAAAATGGTGATTATGAGAATTGTTCTTGATCGTGAAAGAAGAAAGTATTGTCACTTAGTGATCAAATCATTTATACATTACAATAATGTTTACATCAGGGTTCGAACTTAACGGTCGCCCGATCGCCCCTGGCGACTCTAAACGACAACGGGCGACTGAAAACCCACAGTAAAAACAAAATTTAAATCAATAATTAATAAATAAATAAAATTATTATTCGGGCAAGTGAAAATAGACCCGGGCATGTGAAAGTGCTGTCACCACTTGCGCGAATGGCAACTTAAAAAAAAGAGTTAAGCGCAGACACTGGTTTACATCATCTTTGTTCTTGGGTTAATAACCTACCGTATAACACTTTTCTTTTACCTGGTTATGTTATATATTAAAGGGACAGATCCTAGGTTTTAAACACTACAGCATATTTTTCATCATTAGAGCTGTTTATCACATTACATAGATTTTTGTTTTCTTTAGATTATCTATTTCCATACAACCAAATTGTTTCTGGTCATTCCGGTGTTTCTAATGCCACAAAATGCATTTTTAAAAATCCATGTGCGTCTAAGAAGTAACCGTTATGTAATCATGTTTTTATATATATTTTTTAAAGGGTATTTCTACATTATGAACTCTTGTTTCAGTCTGTTGTATCCAAATTTGTAACAAGTTTATAAATTAACCAAATATATTTTTACGGGTTGAAATTACGGTCTAAGTGAAAACTATTTGGAAAATCCCTGTTTCTATTTTACTTTTATGTCATTGTTCTTTGTTAGTGTTAAAAACTATTGTCAGTTATGATCTGTGTTGAATGAAATTGTAGCTTGTGATCAGTCACTACTACTACACAGTATGTCTGCGTGCGTAAGGCTTTAACATGCTCATATGCCATAAAGGTTTCGAGCATGTTTGCCCCATGGTTCAGTCTGTGGGAAGCCAGGGACCCAATCTGGGGCAGATCTCTCTACTACTATGTCTAGACATTTTTTAGATTCTCTGTTTCTGTGTCAGTGTTTTTTTCTTCAACATGTTCTATTTCTATGTTAATGCTATATGTCTGTTCCCTGAGTTAAATCAGTGTATTAAACTGTATTCAGTTGAATGGCGACTTCAAATGGGACACTATAGACATCAGTTCTCAGAAGGAATGTTTTTTTTTTTTTTACAAAAATCTAAACTTTTTGGTCATTCTTTGTTTCCATGTTAGTGCTTTTTTGGACTTTTTTTGTTTCTATCAATTCTCCCCCCCCTTCACCTCCACCCTACCTTCCCTGGTTAAATCAGTTTATTAATCTGTATTGGACTGAATTGTGATCTGAAACCAGGCCCTATGTACTATAATGAACAGAAATAAATTCTCGGAAAATATGACCAGATGCCCAGCAGGGAGGGCCATTAATGAAGGAGGAAAAGCGATTTTCTTCTTTGTTCATCTCCAGAGTCTACAATGTGTATACTACACTTAATAAGATTTCCTGCTTGTTTTCCTAATGGCGTACATGCAGACCTGGTCAGCGATGCCAGCGTCTGATTCTGATGAGTGTAATAATGTGTTTTAGTTACATGTGTCGAGAGTACGAGGGAAAGGGTTTCCGTCATTAAATGATAAACATTTATGAAAGCGTTGCTGATTGGTAGGTAGCAGTGGGGAGCTGGTGAGATTGATGGAAGCTAGGAGGTGATCTGGTGGGGATTTTAACTAACATAGCCACCACCACCAGATAGTAAACCTTTCATAGTACACCGGTTGTGGTAAATTAAAGCTTCCCTGTGTTACCTTTTTATAAATAAATGTTCAGTCTTGCTCTGGGCAAGATGTCACGTAGATTGTTTTTGTTTCAATTCTGTTTTGCTTTGATATTATGATGAAGTTGGCTACTAGCATTCATAGAGAATAGAAAGGTTTATGTTACCCAATTATGATTTATGATGAGAACAGGTTTTAAAAAAATATATCTACAAGATAGAAGTTCATTTGGTTTAAAACTTTTAAAATATACACATGGACACAGTAAAACCTGTCTAAACAGGATAATGCAGGGAAACTAATATTTATCTGATTTAGACAGGATCTGGTATTTTAAAGGGTCACATTTTTGAAATTTGACAATTCAAGACCATGAAACTTAGCTGGTTTGGACATGATTCTGATTTGTTCAGGTTCCAGTTTAGACAGGTTTCACCGTATAACAATTACGATTGTGGCTTATTACTTAAATTTTTTTATATCTGCTT
>JAECMU010031362.1:15794-26042 GCA_016106625.1 Dracogyra subfuscus | reverse complement strand
AAAAAAGAAGAAAAGAACATAGAAGAATTTTTAAACATAATGCCGCAAATCTTAAAACTCCATATGGTTATCTCCTAAATATTTTCATATAGTGGTTGCTTTCAGTGATCATTCATTCATTTAATTTAAATTTGAATTTAAATTTTAAAATTTATATGAACTATGGATTATATATTTTATTGTATTTTAATTTTACTGACCACTTTATTATTATTTCCTAAAAAACTGAAAGCATATTGATTATCACAATGTTCAAACTTTGTAAAATGTGAAAAGATTGTAAACATTACACATTTTAACTTTTAAAGGATTTTAATTATGAATAAAGAGAGTGATCAGACCTTAGAAATTAGTTAATGTTAAATATTTTATGTAACATAAAAGTTAAAAGAATTTGAATATTAAATATTTTAAGAAACATAAAAATTAAAAGAATTTGAATATTAAATATTTTAGAAAACATAAAGGTTTAAAGAATTTGAACATGAAATATTTATCTTTTGGTTCTGTTGGCTTGAGAATAATAATTAAAAAATTGTTTATAACCACATGTGCCGTTTATGTCCCATACTATAGTGAGCATCTGATAGAAGCTTGCATGATGGTGTGGTGGAGAGATTTTACGATTTTCCTCTGATATAATGGAATTGTTTATTTCTTTGATATTTTGAGGATCTTGTGTCCTCCGATAGTACTTGAAGTAATTTCGCTTGTGTTGGTAAGTTTTTCTAGTGGTTTATGCGAATGTGCATGGAGTGCTGCCATATATAATACGGATGTATATGCCACCCTGTATAATACAATTATTTATGACCTACACAGGCAGAATGTAGCTTTTTTGTAATCAGAAATATTTAACATAATATATGAATACCACCATCTTTGCTACATTTAATGTATTATGTGTGGATACCTTTTTTTAAAATTAGACATAAATTTAAGTAACATGCATTTATCACTGATAACATACATATTTTAAAATAATTTACAAAAATTAAAAAAAGCTACATATCTTGTTGCAAATTTAATTTTTATAATTTTACAGCATAACAACATTAAATTTTACAATGAAATTTATTTTATCAGAACGTACTCAGAATTAAAATAGCAAATATATTATAGACATCACACATTAATTTTTTTATAAAAAATTAAAACACTTTGAGAAATGAGTAACGATTTAAAGTAAATTTGTTACATTCTGACTTTTAAATATTAATTGTTTGTACAAAGCTATAAATGCCATATGTTTTTTTAATCTATTAGCAGATTTGTCTCTGCAGGTCATCTGTTTGAATGAAGTAGAGACTTAGATGTTTGCTGGATAATTAACTGATTCTTAGAGTGTGTGACCTGATGGTTTGATTCATTGGTTTTGATGCTTGCAAGTTTTGAAGCAAGCATGTATAATGTGCATACAGTAATGATATGTACTGTAGATTGAACATTGCTGCATTGTGTGGTCTGTTTTGCCTTTCTAATTGAAGTTAGATCTTACTGTAACTCTTACCATCAACAGATCTGACGAAAGTCAATGTTATGCCATGTCCAGATAACCTTTAATTTTGCCAATCAAAACCCTGGTGTCATAAACCTGCCTGCAGCTAAACAAACTAATATGTTTTTGTGATGACTGTTCATGTTAAAAGCACAAGGATACACATTGGCACTGGACCGTGTCAGATCTATTGACATCAAAATGAGAGTGAGAGTAAGATCCATTTTCAATCAGATTGCCTGTTTTGCTTGATACAATATGTACTCTCTTGCAGGTTATTTCAGATCATGTTATTGTTTTAAAGGGGGCATTGTTATGAAGTACTTTCATGAGGTGCTGACCACATATTAACACTACTAAATAAATAAAAAATATTAATAATAAGAAAAAGCTCTGCACTTAAATTAAATGTTGGATTTGTTTTTACAAGTTTTTAAATATAATTTTATATTGATTAATCTATCTATCTTTCCATCACAAAATCATCCAAAACACACCCACCCAAGCCTAACCTACCTACCTGCCTGCCTGCTTACCTGCCTTCCTGCCTGCCTACCTACCTACCTACCTACCTACCTACCTACCTACCTACCTACCTACCTATCTAGTTACCAATCTACCTACCTACCTACCTACCTATATGTCTACTGACCTGTATGTCTACCTACCTATCTGTCTACCTACCTACCCACCTACCTACCTACCTTAAAACTAATTCCTAATGAAGTTTTATTAGATATAAATTAAATATTCATCTGTCCGTCCATCTGTCCATCCATCATTTCATGCACACCCTACTCATCTACCTACCTTGGAATCTAGTTAATACCACCTATGGGGGTTTCATTAAATGTCAATTAAATGTTCATCCTTCTATCCATCCATCCATCTACCCACCCACCCACCCACCAACCAATCTGGGTATCTGTGCACACTATTGCACATGGTGCCATGGGATGGATATAGTTACTGATTGCTAAGTAGACTGAAACTTGTCTTACTATCAAATTTGAAAGACTACCAACGTCCTCATTGGTGTTATGGTTAAGCCATCGGACATAAGACTGATAGGTACAGGGTTTGTAGCCTGGAACCGGCTTTCACCCAAAGCAAGTTTTAATGACTCAGTGGGTAGGTGTAAGACCACTACACCTACTAATAATTAACCCACTGTCCTGGACAGACAGTCCAGATAGCTAAGGTGTATGCCAAGGACAGTGTGCTTGAATCGTAATTGAATATAAGCACAAAAATAGGTTGAAATAAAATGACAAATAAAAGATAACCATTTGGAAACGATAATGTGATATTTGTGAAGAAATCAAAATTGTCATTGGTTTCATCTTGTGGAAATGTTTCTACATAATACAGTTGTCGTGTTTGAAGCATTATTAAAACAGATTTCTATTTACAGAATGCAGGCACTTGGAGAGAATAGCATTCTCTTAACGTCAGTCTTTGATCTAGAGTGAGTTGTGTGACCTCCCATCTGACCCCCTCAATTCTACTGGTGGAAGTTACCTCCCCTTTCTTTCTCTTCATCACCTCCATTTTGTTTCCCATTGGGGCAGTGCACAACTTTGGAATGAACAAGATAAATTCTGGTTATTTTTTTAAAATTCTGTCAAAAGATTAATATCTAGACATATCTAAATAAAGTTCTTGCACTATTTAAAAAAAAAAGAAGGAAAGTAAATTTTAAAAATGAGTTATGTTTGATGAAAAGAAGAAAAGAAAAGAAAAATATCTAGACATATTTAAATATATTGCTTGCACTATTTTAAACACACTTTATTTTTATTATATTCATATCATATCATAGTTTGTCCTGTTCATTCAGTCAGTTTTTCTTGATGAATTTGCCATTGACAATATTACATGATCATCATTTATAAAATAATGAAATTCAGTTTTAATGGCTTTTTAAATTAATAATATTTGTTAAATGTATAATATATTTGTCATAATATTTAGATCTATACGTGCCAAGGTTTTTTCTATTTCTGCAGTGTTTTGTTGTCAGCATCTATGATTGTACTTTGGGGTTCTGTTCAAGGACAAATACAGGTGCATAATGAAACTGATGTACTGAATCATGAAATATTAATGAGCCTGCAGTATTATCAAAATTAATGGTAATGAAATAAAACAAAATTGTTATACATATCTTTCAGGCCAATTAAAGGTAAACAATATTCATATATGTGACGTAAATTACTTCTAATTTAATATTTTATTACACTTAAGTCATTAAAATTTGAAATGTTATACCATCAGTCTGCCAGATTCTATTAGAGTAATGACAAAATGTAAATACGATATGTATGGAAAGAATATTCTACATGTTACGGTATGGGAAATCTTATGTATTCCAGTCATTTCATGTAAAAAAAATAAACAACCTCAACATAAAACAAATCCATTCTACTAAACAAAAGTGTAATCCCATCAAGTAAACAGAAGAATATTTTATGCTTTAAATTCCATAATAATGAAGTTTTGGGAAAATACAGAGCTTTTATTACACATTTACAGTTTAACATTTTGTAAAGTTTTCTATTAAGATACTTATTGTAGATGAAAATGTATATTCATTGTGAAGAAACATCTTACAAATGAACAACAAGCAGACGAATCTGAAGTGAACTATGTAAAAAATCACATCTCATGAAACTTAAGTATAATGGAATTAAGGACATTGGCAATATACTAATTTCAAAAAAATAAATAAATAATAATAATAATAAAAAAAGACTAATTTAAATAACAGTGACAATCTGACGTTAGTAATTCAGCCATTATGCGGGCATTATTAAATTGTAAAGTAACTGATATTTCATGATTTACAGTACAAATGCATCTTTGGTATTAATCTTTTTTGTAAATCTTGGATCTACATTGTAAATTGGTTTAAAAATATATTTATAAAAAATATATACATGTATTTTTAAAACCCAAGATGTTCTAATTGAAACTGTCAGATTGCAGATTTATTTTCTCATCTTTATGAAGTAATAAGGCAAGATATATATATATATATATGATGTAGGTATTAACTATTTCGATGGTGGCAGTGACAGCATAATCATTTGTGTCAAAAAGGTTTAACATTTAAGTTTCTCACTAAAATTGTAAGTCCTAAAACTGTAAGTGCATGAAATTTGGTTTATAGCTGCATCTGTGGATGTTCATCACAGAGCAGTGAACATTTTTACAGTAGGCGAAATATTTAATTCTGTGGAAGTCTTGTTAATAACATTATTTAGTTGTTTAACCCTGCAGTATACATTGTATCTGAGCCTGTGTTAATCTAACATTGAGTTTTGACTTACATTTTACTAGTAGTACTGATTCAGGGCTGAACTAGTGGGATCAGGGAGGCAGTCCCCCCTTTCAAATGATTTTTCTTTTTCCTTTTAACCCTAAAAGTGCCCATTTTGTCTAGCTTATTATACT
Organism: Dracogyra subfuscus; assembly: GCA_016106625.1. Lineage (NCBI taxonomy): Eukaryota > Metazoa > Mollusca > Gastropoda > Neomphalida > Peltospiridae > Dracogyra > Dracogyra subfuscus. The sequence goes on along the minus strand of JAECMU010031362.1, from coordinate 21,088 downwards.
GTGTACTAATTAATTTTTGACCCCCATTAGTTATTTTTAGCCAAGTTCTGCTCTGTGAATGTGTTGTCCAAACTTGTATGTTATGTACATAACCTTGGGACACGTCCATGCAGCAACACCCTACATTCAGTTTGGAATCGAACAACAAAGTGTCAAAATCACAAGCTATTTTAATGCACAGTGTCAAAATCGCCACTCGAAAAGTCACAACATAATAGTACACAGTGTTGGAATTGTCGCTTGAAAAGTCACAATACGTGCATTGTTGTAGTGCACAATATCATAATTGTCACTTAAAAATCATAATAAATATACTATAGTACACATTGTCAAAATGGCCACTCAAAAAACAATAGCCTGCCTTATAAAAATTGTTTTAATTCATAAATGAGTTTCATAAAGATATTAATCTGAACTTCGTATACTTTAAACATGGGTCTGGCAATGTTTGTTAGTCAGGTTTGAATAATTGAAACTTGTCTTAAGTTGAAATGTACATTCTACATGATGTGGTATTAATTGTTTTAATGTGAATATTAGGTCAATACATATCACTTGTATAGTAATGTAGCCACAGTATCAATTATACAACACTTGAAACTAGAGGGACAGCTATATGATATTAATACTATGGTTACATTGTTACCATGGTTACAGTTGTACCACACTGGTACTGTTGTTATATTCATATCATAGTTACAGTTGTACATCACAGGTACAATGGTTACACTGGTAATGCTTACAGTTTTATATCACCGATACTATGGTTACATTGGTACCATGGTTACAGTTTTATATCACTGATACTATTGGAACATTGGTACCATGGTTGCAGTTGTACATCACTGGTATGATGGTTACATTGCTACCATGGGTACAGATGTACATCACTGGTATGATGATTACATTGCTACCATGGGTACAGATGTACATCACTGGTATGATGATTACATTGCTACCATGGGTACAGATGTACATCACTGGTATGATGATTACATTGCTACCATGGTTACAGATGTACATCACTGGTATGATGGTTACATTGCTACCATGGGTACAGATGTACATCACTGGTCTGGTGATTACATTGGTACCATGGTTACAGATGTACATCACTGGTATGATAATTACATTGGTACCATGGTTACAGATGTACATCACGGGTATGATGATTACACTGTTACCATGGTTACAGATGCACATCACTGGGATAATGATTACACTGGTACCATGGTTACAGATGCACGTCACTGGTATGATGGCTAAATTGGTACATGGTTATATTGTTGTACATATTTATACTAGTATTACAATTGTACAACACTGATATTGTGGTTACATTGTCAATAAAGTATTGTTTGCAGCTTGTAATGTGAATGCAGTATTAGTTATGTTACTGTGGTTCAATTGTCAATTGCACAATAATGATACTCTGTTCAAAAGAATAGTGTCAATTGCAGAACAGTGGTAAAAAAAAAAAATGGTTACAGTATCAATTGCATGCTCCAGTTGAGATGACATGTTTGCACAAGATGAACAGTCACCCATAACAGCATGAAGCAAAGAAGAATACAGAATGTATATATTGGATGTTATTGTTTTGATATGTAATAACATGCAGTTCTGGGTATTGATTTTTTTATTTTTAATACAGCTGACTTCACTGAGAAGCATAGGCATCGGAAAATGGCAGCAACTGGGTGGGTGGGGGGTGGGGGGTTGGCTTATTAAATGCAAGTTCACGTTGTGCCCCCATCCCCAGTTTTCAGAGTTGGTAGGGCCAGTGCTCAAATCCCCCCCCCCATTTCCGACGCCTATGAGATGTTAAGCTTATGTTGTACTTATTGTTGTGTTTCTGTTTATCCATCATTTGCAAGCATCTCCCATGTATGGAAAGAAAAATAGCTGTCCAAAATTTAAAAAAAAAAGCCACCATTGCTTGTGGCAGCTTTTTTTTTACAAAACATGATATGCATGATTTATCTTGATGTGGTCTTATCAAGAGTTAAGAAATTTTAAATTACAGTACATTATTTTGATTGCATTCAAAATATTATTACTTTGTATATTATATACAATTATTATATTGCAAGTCTTATTATTTGTTAGTTATATTATTTTATAATTTTGTATTCTGAATAATGTTATCAAAATATTACAGCCAGTTGAAAAAAAAAGAAAGAAAAAAAAGAGCTGAGAAACATTGTCTCTAAGTATCTGTTGTTTATAGTATGGTTAGTTTTGATTACTGTTTTGATTCGCTGGTACTGATTGGTGTTTTCTTAATTCCCCTGCGCTCTGATTGGTGTGGAATTAGTAGAAGATTCAGGTACTACTCTCCAGTCATTCATCTTGATGTTACTTCTTAGTTTCTCTCACTATCAGTACTTTGTTTTTCTTTGCCATAACTCAACAGATGAGAGCTCCTTTCTTTAATAGTTGTTCTATCTCACTGTTTTTTTGGTGTCCGTCTCTATGTCTTTGTAAATTTGATGAGGTTTTTGTCCAACAACACATTATGTTTACAAAACTGTGTATACTTGTCTTCAAGTCAATGTTTTTGTTAAAAAAAAAAAGGTATTTAAAGCTGCAATCTCTGTTTTTACCATGATGTAATATTATTTACAAATATAAAACGCAGACACAACTGCAGTTTTAATAAACACATCTCTTTGTCCTAACTACATGCAGATATGCATGGCATTATCGATACAGTATAATTCAAAGGGCATGTATGTATGTTTACACATGTTTGTATATTAATTTTAACATAAATTGCAAGGCGTTGTATCAGGGCTCCCCAATTCTGGCATTGTCTAATGGTCTGGGAACAATAATAATAAAAATATTTGAATAAAATAAAATAAAAAAGCAAATATAGATGTCTGCAGGAATTTTAGCAGGAGGGGTCTAGACTGTGGCAAGCGAAGTTTATATAGGGGTGTCGAGACATGTTCTCCAAGAAAAAATTAGCTTGAGCACAGAAGGCAGAATTGAATTAAGGATCTGCAGGACCTGTAACACAAATAACAGCGGGCCAGCTTTCCAAGATACACATGTATATATATTGCAACCCCCTTGGGAAGAGGAGAAAAATAGACCTGGGAAAAATAAATGTACACATCACCGTGGGGCTCCCTGAAACATGGAGTGGGGGTAGGGGTAGCATGTGTTACATGTGTTACTAGGATAAAGCAGCTCTGAGAGAAGGGTTTCAATTTTGGAAACCCTCCCCCTGTATGAAGTAATATTAATATTATGATACATCCTACCGGTTTCAATACACTCATAAAATGTGTTGAGTGCATCGTTAAATAAAACATTTCTTTCTTTCTTTCTTCAATATACTCAATAATTTCTGTTTGAAGTTTGTTATCAGTCAGAAACCCTGGTATCTTAGATTCAACTGGGTTGGAATTTTGTTTAGCTGTTTTCATAAGTGTGATAAAATAAAGGATATATCAAAGGCAATGGTATATGCTGTCTTGCATGTGGGATCTCTTGCTGCTAATAGAAAATTGTATAGGGTTTCCTCTGATGATTGTCAGAACTACCAAATCTTTGACATCCAATAGACAATTATTAATGTGCTCTAGTGGTTTCGTTTAACAAAGTAAAAATTAATGAAGTAAGCAATTAATTATTTGTTCAAAAGAAGGAAAATAAAGGCCTCAAATCTATTTCAAAATATAGAAAAGATAATTTCTTGTATGGATATGTGAAAGGTTGGGTTGGGTTTTTTCTTCTTTTTTTTCTCTTTTTTTTTTCTTTTTTTCACACTGAGGGAATGATGGTTAATATTGAGAACATTGACTCAAGTGGCAAGTATTTACAAATTTGTATCTGTTCCTTTTGACTGTAAGTTTTGTTTCACTTGTTGCATTTAATATGAACAAAAAGTGCTGGAATAAAAATTAAGTAAGCATATATATATTTTAAAAAGTTGTTTGGATTACAAAGATAAAAAAGTTACATCCCATTTATATGTAGTATTGCAGTTATGTCAGGAAAACCAACCTTTCTTTGAGTTTTAATGTATAGGCCTACAGAGGTAGATATTTTAGTGTGTTTTATTTAGGTAATAAAATTTATATATGGATTCTACATTGATAGACTAAAATTTTAGGTTGATAGTTGGAAAAAGATGGTATTATTCAAGCAAAGTTGATGGTGTTTTGTAATATCTTGTGTATATCCTGCATAAAAATAGAAATTATATACTGAAGTTAGAGAGAGTATTAGTATAGTATGTAGACTTATACAAATATGTGAGATTATTGTATTCGTTCATTGCTGTATAGTCTGTGAATCGAATGATTTTCATACAAATATGATGTCACTAAAAGCTATATTTGATAAAAAGCATGAAATGATATATTCTATTTTACATATTTTCCACACAAATACATGTACTGTGCCTCCAATTTGACAGTCCGACGCCAATGTAACCGTAATTAAAATGTGTTGAGTGCGTCGTTAAACAAAACAAAAACAAAACCAATGTGACTGCTACAGATACATGTAGTTGCTAATTGCCATTATACACATCCCAATCTGGTAGGGTTTTCTTACATACCTAATCAGATACCTGTGTAAATATTGTAACCATGTATCTGTACCGTCCCCGCCTGCTACCGACTTTGTCGGGCTGCTGATTCTCCCTTGCACCTGCCAGTGCAGGCAGTCCCTCCTCTCCCACCCCTATCTTTCCTGTCCAAGGCCAGCCCCTGTGCCCAGGACAGGCCTGCACTACAACAGCTTGTTCTGAATGTGCACGTAAAACCCTATGACTTGACATGGCATGACATGACATGACATCTGTATTTTTGTCAGTATTTGTCAGTTCATTATGATATTAATGTTTTAGTTTTTTTAAACAGAAGTTAGATTTATTTTATAATTTTGAATCACAATTAATGCACATAAATCTATGTGATATTTGACACAGGAAGATAACTCTGGGTTGAAACATACATGTGGGTTTAACTGCATTCAGATGTCATAATCTATATATCACGCCAATAGATGAAATAATACGTCCATACTTCGTCTCTGTTTAATATAAAGTTTATGTCCTGGTTGATATGAAATGTTATGTGTTTCAATACCTGCATCAATAATACATTGACAAAATTAATGTTACAAAAACATTGTTCAAAAGTTTATAATAAATAATAATTAAGTTAAAAGTGTCAACTATTAAAGTTATGTCTATGTCTATATATCAAGCAGGCCCATACGCAGGATTTTTATTGGGTAGGTGCAAATTCCTCATGATCGGACCAACACCCCCC
>JAECMU010031341.1:0-14218 GCA_016106625.1 Dracogyra subfuscus | reverse complement strand
CTTGTCCACTAGACAACTACTAAGGCACATTTTGCTTGCCTAAGCAGATTTTCACGTGTCAAGACAGACAAGTGCTTATTGTGAAAACACTTTAATGTATCCTGTAACTAAATAGAACAGAGTAATTGTTAAACCTGTTGAAGTGAACAATATGTGAGGTGGTTATACAAAAAAATGTATATAATGATTAGTAAATTGGTAATGAAATTAGGTGAAAATGTTAAAATATTGTTATTTTTTAAGATATAGGTAAGGGACATATCTAGCATACAAGATAAGGAATTGGAAGGGATGAACTGTCCCCCACAAATATGATGGATGCATTCAGATTTGGGCAAAATCAGTCTGTGCATTACCCCCACAAGAATGGGAGTCTGTATGCCCATGGCAAGGGGCATATACAATGTAATGTTCAAAAGAATCGGGAATAGTAAAATAAAATGTTCCCTGCTAGCGTTATCATAGGCGTCGGAACCGGGGGGCCACAATATGCTTTGGCCCCCTAGTTTAAAAACTCGCTTTTAGTTGGTGGCCCCTTCAGTTGCTGCCATCTTCCCACGCCTATGGTTATCTGATATTCTGATGTTACAAATCAAATTGTATTTTGTTTTGTTTTGTTTTTCAAGGTCGTCCACGAAAAGATAGTTCCCCACAAAAGAGGAAGATTAAGGATGCCAACAGGCCAAAGAGGTCAACTTCAGCCTATTTCTACTTTCTTCATGATTGTCGTGAAAAGGCAAAGGAAACTGGAGCACCCACGGCAAAGGTACCTGTATATATATATATACAGCATATACCATTATGACATAAGCAGTGTCAACTATTTACATTTTTAGCATTTAAATTACATATCACTTACAATTTCTTGCAGTGATGTTCCAGTGAATGATTATAATGAAAAATTGATTGGTTGATTAAACTTAGGCAAAACATTTTAAAAAGCGCCTTTATTTACAGGCATTTGTGGCCAGCTGTCCAGTACTTTTTGTCTATTATTTATTCTCAACTGTTTGTGTTTTTTTTACATTAAAAAACCAAAATACTAACTACGATTCATGTCCCAATATTTGATGATTTTTGTTGTTGGTATAGCAATTTGCTGTCACAATCGGCTACTGATTCCTCAAAATTACTGTGACATTCCGCCATTGTTGTCGAGCGAAAATGTTTAATGAAAACCACTTTTTCAACTTAAATTGCCCATGTTTTTTCCATTAAAAAACTAAAGCTGCCATACTCTGAAGTGAACTGTTTCCTGTTATATTATTATTTTTTAGTGAGTGTCATGCCACCTTATAAATCCAGCACTGGGTGCGGTGGTTGTATAGTTAAGCTGGACTAATTAAGCAGCATTAATAAGTAATATATTCATTATTTTGTTTTCAGATTGGTGATTTCACCAAAGAGTGTTCAGTGAAATGGAATGCTCTCAATGAAGTAGATAAAAAGCCATTTTTGTCAAAAGCAGAAACCGATAAGGAAAGGTATCAAAAGGAGGTAAGAAAAAATGGTTTCTCGTGCATTTTTCGTTTGTGTGAAATTGTGTTTAACTATGTGCATGTATGCAGTGATTATGATATTTTTTTATTTTGTAAATGATTTGATATTTACTTTTACATTTTACACTTTACTAAAGTCTAAACGAATTGAGCTTTTTTCGCATGCTGAAAAATAAAAGTTTCTGATACTGGCCGAGTCATGTTATATTTATCAATTCATTATAACAAAGTTTATACAAATTATTTACACTAACGAAATTATCATGATATTGTTAGAATTATTGGTAGTTTGACTTTGAAAATGTGCAACATATAAAGCATTGGGCTGAATTCAGACAGACCAAGCAGAAAGATGCCTGCTAGAATGTTTTATGCAATTCACATTATACTGATTGACCACTTCGAAAGCCAGTAAATATAGTTTGCAAACATTCTCAAGAAAAGTTTTATTCTTTAATTAGTTGCAGAGATTATTTTTGTGTATATGTTTTTTTCCCCAGTTTTTCTTTATTATTTTTGGTAAAATACATTATTTACTTTTCAGATGGAACAATACACTGGGAAAATAAAGGATGTCAACAAACCGAAAAAGCCAGCATCATCATATTTCTGCTTTTTGGCAGAATTTCGAATTGATATGAAAGGAAAAAATGTTGATCATAAACAAATGCTTTCTCTAGGTATTACTTGTGCTTGTTTTTTTTAATAACTAGTTTATTTCTGTTTTTAAATTATTAGGCATTTTTATTATTACTGTCTTAATTTTTAAATAAAATATACAACATACACTTGTGTCAAGATAGCCCAGTTTATGACCAATGTCTCCATGAGTACTAGGGCATGGACCGAGTCTAGCAAGATTAAAGTCTGTTCACAAGACAAAGAACACTCATTAATTTTTATTTTTATTAATTACATAATTTTGCCATATACTTAACGCTAGTTAAATTACAGGGCTATGAGTTATGGATGGAAAACAAAAATCGAATGAATGGAATGTAATACATTGGCATGATTTGGCATCTATATTCAGCACTGGAATTATGATGCATAATGCTGTTTTACTTTATTCCTTAGTCGTCTTATTATCTCATGACCCTTGATTACTCTAGTTCAATATTTTTGACTCATGGAGGCCCTTTTTATGACATTCATCACTAAGTGTTCCCTTGCATGGACCTGAATGCATTGCAATGTAATGGGTTTTTTAAAATGTATCACTTACATTGTTGGTCAGTTAGAATGAAACAGAGGCAGGAATGCTGATGCTTGCAAATGTGATACTTACATTGATTTTTAAAAATTATTTTAAACTACTTTTAGCTGGTGAAAAATGGCGAGGTTTGAATGCCACTGACAAGCAGAAATATATAGAATTGGCTGCAATAGAGCACAAGAAATACGAGATTGCTATGGAAGAATACAGAAGGGTAGGTTCAGTTTGACAGCAGGGTTTGCTTTCATAGTAATTAGTAGAAATATGCTGAATTTATTTGAATTTAATAGTAATTGGTAAAAATAGGCTGAATTAATAGAAATACACTGAATGTAATAATAATTAGTAGAAATAGGATAAATTTAACAGTAAATGGTAGTAATTGGCCAATATACCAGATACTCTGTTTTCTTACCTGTAGATAAAGAGGCAAAAATAGCCTTTAAAATGTTACATTGGACAGTAATTTACACTTTCTATATAGTATTGTTTTCTAGGATGAAGGAAACCAGCCGATTTAAAAAACAAATTAATTTTACAGTGCCTTTTTATTTGACATTGGCCAATAAGAATGCTATTTTAATAATATTTTAATGTTTTCTAGACCTTAGATAAAATAGCAAAATTTATTCTTCAAAACTGTTTTAACTGATCCCTTTCCATTTTCGTTTAATTTGACATAGCCCAATGAGAATGGTGTTTTAATAATTTAAAAAAAACCTAAATTTGTGTTTTCTAGACCGGGGGAAAAATGGCCAAGGGAGTTAATGGAGTGGCTATTGTCCCACCAGTTGTTGTTGCGGAAGAAGAGGAAGAAGATGAGGAGGAAGATGATGAAGAGGAGGATGAAGAAGATTAGTTTAGCTGCCACATCTCGTGTTCATTCAACAGTATTTAGCACAAAAAGTACAGGGCATACATTGGAAAAAAATAATACCATGTGAATGCTTGATCAGACTTTTGGAGCATACTCTTTAACATCATGAAATTAGGAAATGATGTCTTTATGTTGACAGTAAATATCAGTTTGACGAAGCTGCATTATTTCTTAATACGAAACACAAATTGCAGAATCAGATATCCATATCAGCTATTTGAATGTTGTTTTAAAAGCAGCAATAAATATTGTCACATATTCAGTATTTCTTATTAAAATATGGCCGATTCAAATATTTTAATAACTGCATCAACTTCATTTTAAGCAAAAGTAGCCATGTACAGATGATTGTTTTTAATAACTTTAGGGCTGTTTATGACACATGCTTGCATATTCCAATGAATTTTAAAATGACGGTGTACAGTGAATGTATGAATTTGTATAGTTTAAAACTTATGCTCACCAGATAGTTGATATAATAGTTCCTACAAAATCATTCTTTTTCATTGAAAATTCTGATAGGTCAAGAACTGTTTGTCTTCTATGTTCGGTGGAATCTCTGTCTCGGAATGTTTTTAACTACATTTAACTAAATATGGACATAATAGGTTTTTTGTTAACTGATTTTAATGCTCAAAGCATGTAAATTTATTTCACCCATTTTTATTGGCAGAGCAGAAACCTACAGTCTTCCATTTGATGAAAATTAAATAAGAAATTTGCTTATGGTTCAAGATTTAGTCTCTCATGTTTTGTAACACAGTTATCCATAGTGTTAACCATGTCTTTTTTAGTCTAGCTTTGAAATCCAATTTGTATGTGTTTATACATTTCTTGCAAGATCTGACTGTAGTGGAGTTTTATGGTTGCAAAGGATTATTTTGTACAGTTTGAATTGGATGCCCTTTTCATCATAGATTAAACTATTAGTTGATCGACTAGAAATGTTATTGTAGTTTGGCAAAAGAGTATGTACATGTATAAAATCTGCAAGACAAAATCAAAATTTATAAATGTGATTACTTAATGACAAATGCATTGTTTTGCTATAGACTAGCTTAAAATACAATGAAATGCCAAAAGAATTCAAATAAACTTTGAATGAAATGAAAAGAGTGACTACACCAATTGCATCTTGACATTGGAAATGAAGACCACGGAAACATTCAGAAATATGTTATCGTGGTAATTTTTATTTCCAAAGTCATTTTCAAGAATTCAGAGTCCAATCTTCTTAGCACATTTTACAGTTTGGTTTTTGTAACAACTCCATGAACAGTTTCATGTACAGTGTTGACACTGGTAGACTACATGTGTACAATGTAAATATAAATAAAAAATCTAATGTCACTTAAATGTTCAGACCCTAGTTTCGGTGAGTGATAATGAACGCAAAGTTTAGTTAATCTACAAACCTGCAACACACATTTGGATATGGTTATAACGGAGAGAGGCTAGTGCAATGTTTAAATAGAGAAATAATGTCTCAAAATAACTAGAACTTATCTCGAAAAGCATATGTTTTCAAACGAACATGCGTTTTTAGAATTAAGAAGAATGCATTTTGGGGGTATTGTCAAAAACCTGGATGTGAAACACCAAGACAGGTGTATGAAAATTAATATTTTAAATACTTTTTAATTTAAATGATTGAAAACGGCTTTAATAATAAAAAATATGTTGTAGTGTTTAAAAACTAGGGTCTGTCGCTTTAATTGGGGTTATTTGCCACCTGGTAATGAGGAAATGTCCATGCATCAATAGTGCTTGACCTAACAGGATTTGAGTGTACATGTTTATGTATTCAGTGTTTGTTGGTATGTTTTTGTGTTTTGTCTGTGTGTATCTTGTAGGTTAAGAATATTAAACTCATCAGTTACCGGTAAAGATGTTAAAACCGAGCAACCTTCTAAATACTCCAAATAAAAATTCATGTAAAATGCCAAAAAACGCTGCCAGCATAGTTTTAAATTGCACTGATAATTAATCATTGAGTCCAAAATATACATGCTAACAATAATCGCACCCAGGTGCAATTAATTATGCTGATCTCAAAATATGTCATCTCAAAACCACTGAAATCATGGTATGCTTTAAATTGTACGGTAATGCATTTTGGAATATCTACATCTTTAAGCAGCCGTTAACAAATTTAGGTAATGCATTTCATTTCATGACCAAATAGATGATGTTCTAAATGTAATATGCAAAACCAGGCTCATGTGAGTGATGCCTGCATGAGAGTAATTTTCACATTTTTGAGAGGCCTGCTGGAAATTGGCCCATTGTAATGTTGCGCTATTCTGAGGTTCCATCATCTTTATCTGTTGCTGGTGATTCGCTGTTTGTTTCCTTATGTGCTGCTTTTCATTTTAAGATGTATATGTATTTCATGTCATGGATATTTAGTACTGCTATAACAGGTGCAAAATAGAGGATGAAGGCTTACAGATATCAGTAGTTATTAGACTAACATGTATAACTTGTAGAAAGTAGATAAAACAAATTTATCCTTAGATTTTAAAATTTTAATTACATTTTTTTCATTTACAGGTTTGTCTTAAAATCTTGTATGCTTAGTAGAACAGAGGTTAATATGAGATATATATTAAACTTTAAAAGTTGCAGAAATCGACAATTATTTTCTTTAAAATGTCAATGATTATATTAAATTATTTCGAAAAATTAAAATAAAATTCGCATTTGGCGAGTGCCAGAGCTATTCCTGTATTTCAGAGGTTTGGCACATATTTGAACTCATTTAGATCGAAGGTCAAGAACCTTCAAGATAGTGTCAGTATATTTTTTTATTATCCCATTTAAAGCAGCATAATCAAAGTTGCATTTTGTACATTTTATTCGTTTTGGTAATGCTTGTAAATAATCCTTAAAATTTCGGCTCTAAAACTGATTTCTGATTATTTTATTTGTCATTTATTGAGATTTTTAAGAGCTATGATGTTATTAACTAAGGTTATTTCAACTCCTGAGAAATTAGTATTCCTGAATCATAACCATTTTATTACAAAACCATCATTTAACTTAAAAATAAGGTATACTTAGACAAAAAAGTTGACTGATAATGTTACTGTGCTTTATTGTATACCATAGAATCAGTATGTATAGTCTTCCATTGATATTATATTGGTATATAAATACTGTTGCATTATGGTTTCATTTATGCTTTTGCAAATGCTTAAACGAAAATGCTTATACTCAATTTTGTTTTTATATTTTATTGTAAAACAGAATTTTTACATGACAAAATGGCTCTTAAATTTAGTTTATTTTACTGTTATAATTATAAAAAAACCCGTAGAGGTTACATATAATGTGGGATTGGCAATACGCAGATGATCAATTATATTTTATTTTACTCGCATCTTAACAGAACTTTACAATAAATCTTGGTTCTTGCTCTCTGCTTTAGTTGTGCCAGCTGCATTTAGAAAATTACTTCCCTATTCAATAATTATTTTCTCAATAACATAAATAAAACAAAATTCTCCATTTATGCACATCTAAATTGAAAACATGCAGATATGAATGCTATTCCGCAAAAGGAGACATTTCTTTTATCATACTACGTGATTAGGGTAGTTTTCTGTGAGTTTTTTTTTATGCATGGCATGGAAATTGGACACATCAAAATTTTGATTCTGTGGTTATCACTAGTATCATTTCCATACGTACGGAACTCTTTTTGGTGACCGAAATCACACACATGAAAAATTATACTCTATATCAGGTAAATGATGCATCTAAGCTTCTATTTGTGGTACGGGAACTTGTTTTTATGATAAATTTTTAAATGAATCCTTTGTTAAAAAGATTGTTCCTTAGAGGTTATTTAATAGGAGCTTGTTTAATGTTTTATTTGTCTATAATTCTTGTGCTTGTATCATAGAACTATACACCAAAGATCTCAGTTATTCATTTAAACTGTTTATTGGCATAATTTTTCATCAATTTGTATCAGTTTTAGAAATGACTGTAATTGTACTTAATTACTATACCTCAACATTTTTGTATATCTTATTAATTTTTATTTTTGTCTAGTATGAAATAAATAATTTTTTTGCAGAATTTTTGTTGTCCTGATTTATTTATTTTATGCACACTATTGTAGATTTCAGGGGTGGGAATTCTCTTCGGATCCATGGTTTTCCTCACATGGAACATGTGGTTAATCGTCCTTGCCTTCGGATCCTTCTAGATTTCCTCTTTTGTACAGTTCATCGCCCCAGACCCTTGATTATTATTTTTTAAAATTCACAGTTCCCCCTGAGATTTATTTTCCTTATCCCCAGTATTTATTATTCTGAATTACTTTCAAATGATGTTGGTATAATTTGCCAAACAAAATTACTATTAAGTTTTAAGAACAGGCTTTGCCAGAAACGGCAACTGGTGACTCCTGCTCCACTTCAGACTTGCATAAAAAGTTTTGTTAGAGCTGATATCCTTGTAATAAAGTGGGTTTTTTTAATGAATTCATTTGAAGAGTTGCATGCTTACTCATCTAGCATAATTTTTCCCATGGCAAAGAAAGAAATGTTTTATTTAACGACACACTCAACACATTTTATTTACGGTTATATGACGTCAGACATCGTTAAGGACCACACTTCGTGAGCTACTCTTAGGTCGATTAACAGCAAGGGATCTTTTATTTGCACTTCCCACAGACAGGATAGGACAAACCATGACCTTTGTTTAACCAGTTAACTGGTCAGTGCAAGTGGTTTACACTTGCCCATTAAGCCTTGCGGAGCACTCACTCGGGGTTTGGAGTCTGTATATGGATTTAAAAATTCCATGCCTTGACTGGGATCGGAACCCAGTACCTACCAGCCTATAGATCGATGACCTAACCATGACGCTACTGAGGCCGGTTTCTCATGGCAAAGACAGAGGAACATTACATAAATTATGTTCTAATCCTTGTTTTGTTTCTGTCAAATCTATAAATTCTACAAGTACCTATTAGTACCTTCAGATGTCCCGTAACTCTACACCTGATCTCGGAAATTAAAAAGGTATGGTCATCATGAACCATCTCATATTCCTTGATCCTGTTTTGGTTTTGTTATGATCCTAAATGATAAATGACTGTTGTGCCTGAAGATTTATAGATGCCAGTGTTCCTTTTTAAGTGTACTTCTAGAACAACTTAATTTTAAACGACACTATCAAGAAAATATTTGGTGTGAAATAAATCCAGTAAATCTTTTTTTTTTAAATCTGATCTTTTTTATATTCATGGATGCCAATCTATCATTTGACCGGACTTTAAATCTACATGTGGTTCCCTGTGGAATGGGCTGAAGATTTTGTTGTCAAAAGCTGAACTAACTGCAAATTTAGGATTTCTTTGTGTCAACATGGACTTTTCTTAATTTTTATCACACATTAGTTTCCATAAGGGGCAATGATATAAGTGATGGTAAGAAATTGGAACTGGAAGGGAGGGGATTTATATATATGTTAAAAAAAAGTACGTTCACCCCCTCCCCTAACTTCAAATATTTCACATATTTGGGCTTGTAAAAACAATGAAGACTTCAGGCGCAAAATGCGATATATCCATTTTTTTAATTGGTATATATCGTATTTTGATAATAAAAAAGGGATTTATTCAATACGATTTCATAAGAATCAATCATGTTTAGCAGCAAATTAAGGGGCATGTGATTAGCCCTTTCTAACATACAATAATAGCTTTAACTAAAAAAATTAGAAAGAAAATGGTTTATGTCATGTTTTGTCGCCTGAACTCTTCAAATCTAATAAAGATGTCTTATCAGAGATTAAGTATTTTGGAAATTGGCCCAGTAACAAAACTTCATAAATTTATAATTTTAAAAATTAATGTTAATAAAACATGGGGCTACATTTCAAATCTGAATGACAAAACTGCATTCTGTTATTAACATTGTATCTGCACAAGACAGTCGAAAGGATTTCAGGCAAAATCATTACTTTCAAAAACCACTAGATCTGGAATGTGATGTTTCATCCTTCCTGTACCACCTGTAGGACTGCCACTCCCAAAACTAGCTTAGAAATTCCAAACTTGCACAGGATAGAGCTGAATGGAATATATAGTTGTGATAGCATGCATTCACGAATCACTAAAAATTGTGATATCAGATGTTCACTGTAAAAATTAGGATATCAAATGTTCACTATAAAAACTGATAACACCTGATGTTCACTGTAAAAATAGTTATGACATCAGGTGTTCGCTTTAAAAACTGATGATATCAGGTGTTCACTGTGAAAACTGATGATATCAGGTGTTCACTGAAAACTGATAACACCTGATGTTCACTGTAAAAACAGTGATGACATCAGGTGTTCGCTTTAAAAACTGATGATATCAGGTGTTCACTGTGAAAACTGATGATATCAGGTGTTCACTGTGAAAACTGATGATATCATGTGAAAACTGATGATATCAGGTGTTCACTGTGAAAACTGATGATATCAGGTGTTCACTGTGAAAACTGATGATATCAGGTGTTCATGGTACAAACAATGATGATATCAGAAGTTCTGTGTAAAACTGATATCAGTTATTCACTAAAAACTGGTAATATCAGGTGTTCACTGTAAAAACTGGTGATATCAGGTGTTCACTGTAAAAACTGATATCGGATGTTTACTGTAAAAAAAAACCTGATATCAGGCATTCACTGTTAAAATAGTAATGATATCAAACATTCACATTAACAACAGTGATATCAGGTGTTCACTGTAAAAACTGATATCTGATATTCACTGTAAAAAAATATACCTGATATCAGGCATTCACAGTAAAAATAGTATGACATCAAACATTCACATTAACAACAGTGATATCAGGCTTTCACTGTAAAACAGTGATGGTATCAGGTGTTCACTTTAAAAACAGTGATATCAGGCATTCACTGTAAAAATAGTGATAATATAAGTTGTTCACTTTAAAAACAGTAATATCAGGTGTTCACTGTAAAACAGTGATATCAGGCATTCACTGTAAAAACAGTAATATCAGGTGTTCACTGTAAAACAGTGATATCAGATGTTCACTGCAAAACAGTGATATCAGATGTTCACTGTAAAAACAGTAATGATATGAGGCATTCACTGTAAAAGCAGTGATATCAGATGTTCACTGTAAAACAGTGATATCAGGTGTTCACTAAAAACAGTAATGATATCAGGTGTTCACTGTAAAAACAGTAATGATATCAGGTGTTCACTGTAAAAACAGTAATGATATCAGGTGTTCACTGTAAAAACAGTGATATCAGGTGTTCTGTTCACTGCAAAAATAATAATGATATAAGGTGTTCACTAAAAACAGTGATATCAGGTGTTCACTGTAAAAACAGTGATATCAGCTGTTCACTGTAAAAATAGTGATGATATAAGGTGTTCACTGTAAAAACAGTGATATCAGGTGTTCACTGTAAAAACAGTGATATCAGGTGTTCACTGTAAAAACAGATATCAGGGGTTCACTGTAAAAACAGATATCAGGGGTTCACTGTAAAACAGTGATGATATTGGGTGTTCACTGTAAAAACAGATATCAGGGGTTCCCTGTAAAACAGTGATGATATCGGGTGTTCACTGTAAAAACAGATATCAGGGGTTCACTGTAAAACAGTGATGATATCGGGTGTTCACTGTAAAAACAGATATCAGGGGTTCACTGTAAAACAGTGATGATATCGGGTTCTTCACTGTAAAAACAGATATCAGGGGTTCACTGTAAAACAGTGATGATATCGGGTGTTCACTGTAAAAACAGATATCAGGTGTTCACTGTAAAACAGTGATGATAGCAGGTGTTCACTGTAAAAACTGTGATGACATCAGATCGTTGAACATGATCATCAGAGCCATAGGATTTGTATTTGCAAATGTTATTTTCCAGTCATATTACATGGAAAATGTAAACTGGTTAACACTAGAAGACACTGACAGTGTGTGTATTTAGTGGTCAATTATGCAACACCTTACATTTTGTACCAATGTCTATTATTTATATACTATTTAATAGTATGTGTAAAAGCTGGTCATTGCACTTATGACATAATTTAAAAATACATTGGATTGTTTCTTGCATAAAGATTAAATTCAATGTGTATATAAATGTTAAATGTAATTTTATTTTTACCAGAAACAATTTTGTTTATACTGTGGCCTTATTTGTCAAATATAAAATTTATGAAAATAACACAGTAACATGCTCTTAACGTGTAGATTAACATTATTATTATTATAAATATAGTTTTAATTAAAAAAAATTAATGGCATCCAGTTTTATTCGAAGTTCATTAACACTGGTAGTCCCCCATTACTAGATATTTTGGCGCTAAACTGTACATTTATTATGTTTCCAAAACGGAAATAAAAATACGTGCCCTTCCGGTTGTTCTACTTTGAGATTTGTGAGTCATTGCCTGCGTGTTCTTTGTCTTATTGGACGATTTTAATAACATGCATGTAAACAAAAAATCATTAAATTAAATATGGGACCTACACATCCCGAAAATGCATGCCCATAGCTTATTAGGACAACATATGTATTTGGTATAGACCTAAACTATATATTTTTATTGCCAGGCTTGGCATGTTTTGTTGACATCGAGCCTGTTACATCATAGGTTTTTATAAATTTGACATTTTCTAACGATACGGCATGCTAATTACTGTTACATAAAAAAAAAAGTTATTGGCGGGAACGCATGTCCATTCACATTTACAACATAAATGCAACAGTTTATTATTTTATTGTTTGCGTAACATTTAACAAATTTTAATAATAACGTGCACAGAACCAGTCGAGGTTAAAGTGATAGGGCTGATACACATTGCAACAGTGTTTAACATTGTGAAACTGAAACGGTAGTAGTATTATAATACTAGTTTTGATTGTTCTGTTATACATACTGTTACAGTTTAAATATGTGTTGTTGTGTATTAATACTGACTTACTGTCCAAATTTTCCTTCCACAGCAGTGCAAACAGTTTGAAGATATGACCTATTTTGATAACTTGTTGACTTTTGTGTAGACCAAGAAGTTCTTCAGCTGACACATGTAGTTTGGTTATAAATCCAGTCAAGGAAGTTAAAAGTTTTGGACAACTCTTGTTATGATGGCGACAAATCCCTCGATAACAGGCCTGTGTGAAAACACTTCACCGGATATGTTTGGTGCAATCAAACAGAAGCTGGTGAGAGTGCAGGCGAACATTGGACAGAACTATAAGAATGTGATACAGGGAATTATGCCTTTCATTCGGAACCTGGATGACGGCACCAATTTGCCAGTGCCAACCTTCACGTGTACCAATGCCTGTCTGCATCCGGAGCACATCGAAATGGCACAGCTACACCTGCAGACTCAGATTCAAGGGAAAGGACACAATTTCAGTCCGTGCCAGCTGACCAACCCGACGTGGTGTGACAAGTGTGGCGATTTCATATGGGGATTATCAAAAGACTGTCTGAGGTGTAAAAGTAAGTATGAATATTCTATACTGAAAATGGCTCAAGTCACCTCCAACCCTCCCTTTATTGCAGCGTTCCCGCGGATTCTTAAAAAGCCTTATATTGATTTGTAAATTTACAAGGACTTAAAAAGTCTTAAAAATGACACCTTTTTTGTTGATGGTCTTAAAAAGGTCTTAAATTTTATGTAGCCAGTTTCATATTTTTTTCAAGATTTTGCGGTATTGAAATATTACAAATTTCGAAATTATTATCGGACCGTCGAGACCCGCAGTCTTCAGAACTGTATACATCATGTTCCGGTTGTTTCAGCGATGCATGCACAGTTTTGTTATGTAAATGGCGGCACTTATGTTTCGCGGAAAAAAGTCACAAACTATTATCAAGCAATGGGGAAGTGTACGTTTAACAAATCTTGGGTGGCCGATGAAAAATACTGCAAGTGGCTTGCAATCGATCACTCCAATAAGTATGCTGCGAACTGTAAAGTATGTCACAAACTCAGTGTTATTATTTTATGTTTCATTTGCTGCAATTATAGGTCTTAAACTTTATGAAATTGTGTATTAAAAAGTCTTAAGAACGTCTTAAATTTGTTTGGCTTATATGTGCAGGAACCATGCATTGATATCAGGGCTAGCTCTGGATAAGCAAAACATTTTGCCAAATTATATTTAAATTGCAAAACCACAGTTATTTTCCAGCAAAATACCAGTTATTGCTTGAAATTTGTTTGCCAAATTATAATAAAATTTGCTATTTGTTCCTAAATTTTGCAATTGGCAAAATTGGTGAGTGTCAGAACTATCCCTGGATATGTTGTAGTAGAGGACTGTGTGTAATAATTCGGCAATCATTGCCGACCAAATGGTAGCCAGCTATTGTGTCTAAAATCAGGGCTTCTAGAACTAGCCAGTGGATCAGTGATTTAAAAAATGTAGTAGCCACGATTAGAAATTCACAAACCCAACTTTACTTTATTTTACTAAATAATAATACAAATAAGATATATGTTACCTAAAGAGGGAGTTGGAGCTTAAAAACACTAACATTAAGGGTTGGGGTGAGGTCAGGATATTCATAGTTACAAAATAGACTTAACTGCAACATTTGACCC
>JAECMU010031331.1:0-12740 GCA_016106625.1 Dracogyra subfuscus | reverse complement strand
GATCACAATGTGCGGCTAGCCAGGCCAGCCCCTGTGTAATTCCGTAGACTATACAGAAACTCCTCTGTGCCTCACAACCTCTACTTGACCCTGCTGGTCAGCAGTTTGTGCATTATTAATCATGTCCGAAATGTGCGAGTGTCATAATACGGCTCTGTTGAACTGTTTCCCTGAGTCAGACCTCAGGTGTAAATGTATCTGCCAAGTGAGGTCAACCATGATGGGGCTCAGATTGGTCACAGTTCACCGAATCCTCACTTGACATCAGCAGGGTATTGTTGGCTCTGTGGCTGGTGCATAAGGTCATTCGGGAACCCATGTACTGTGTCAGATGTTGGTCATCTGGGAACATGTGTACTGTAAAAAGAGATAGTGGTCATCTAAGGAAAATGTGTATTGTTTAAGATGTTTGTTATCTTGGAATGTGTTCTATAGAAAGATATTGGCCATCTAGAAACAATATGTATTAATTAAGATGTTTGTTATCTTGGAATGTATACTGTACAAATATATTATTGATCTTGGAATGTGTACTGTACAAATATATGGGTTATCTTGGAATGTGTACTGTAAAAACATATTGATCATCCAAGAAAATGTGTTTTA
The DNA here is from genome assembly GCA_016106625.1 of Dracogyra subfuscus. Lineage (NCBI taxonomy): Eukaryota > Metazoa > Mollusca > Gastropoda > Neomphalida > Peltospiridae > Dracogyra > Dracogyra subfuscus. The sequence continues at coordinate 12,134 of JAECMU010031331.1, read as the reverse complement.
AGATATTGGTTATCTTGGAATTTGTACTGTGAAAAAATATTGGTAATCCAAGAAAATGTGTTTTAAGATATTGGTTACCTTGGAATGTGTACTGTAAAATGATATTGGCCATCTATAAAAATACAAACTGTATGATATTAGTCATTTAAGATTCCACTAATGTACTGGTCATCTGTGAACTTGTGTACTCTCTAAAGATATTGGTCATCTGGACAGATATGTACCATTTAAGATATTAGTCATTTGTAGGATTTAAAAAATCTAGGAAATTAATGGATATATATTTATATTTAAATAGATTATAATAAGAGAAAAGCTGTTTAAAGTTTGTTCTTGTGCATGAAATACAGTGTCCAATTTCAATTTGAAAACATTTAAAGCCTATAACCATGTAGTAAGGACACTTGTTAGGTATTAGGTATCCTCAAGTTAGTTTCTGTCATTCGATAGCCTGATTTGAGACTGTGCTTTCCACAGACCTTGATCATAAATAAGGGGTGGTACATAGCCCAGTGGTAAAGCGTTCACTTGATGTGTGGTCGGTCTAGGATCGATCCTAGTCGGTGAGCTCATTGAACTATCTAAAGATATTGTTAATTTGAAAACATGTTTATGATATAAATGTATTAGTCATGTTGGAACTTGTGTATTGTCTAAAATACTGGTTATTACTAATACTAGAGAACACATGAACTGAGTAAAGATATTGGTCATTTGAGACCATGTGAACTATCTAAAGATATTGTTAATTAAGAACATGTTTACTGTTGAAAGATATTATGTGTACCATGTAAAGATATTATTTCTTTTGGAACTTGTGTACCGTCAATGGTATTGATCATTTGAAAGCATGTTGAAACCAGTGTCAAGAACACACATGTTACAATCAAGGTGAAGATACATGTTACGATCAGGATGTTAAATGTACACAAGTTGCAGTTAGGTTTGAGAACTCAAAACCAGGTGCTCAACTTTAAGACGTTTTACAGTGAAGGGATGACCTTCATTCATATCTTTTTACCTCCTATTCAATTGAAGTATTTTTTATTGTGTTATCTTGAACGTAGTTATTGAAAAGGCTACGGTAATTACAGTGTGCCGTTGGAAACTCTGTGCCTCCTGAATGCGACACTGTATCGTGTTGTCAGGAAGTGCTGTTCTGACTGCATATCATGGTTCACCGACTCTCCACACTGCCAACTTGTCCTTGTAAACCCATCTGCTTTGTAAACCTCTTCATTTACCTTGCAAAGACAGCTATAATTGCCGCAGGTACACATCTGACGGGGACTTTAACAATATTCATCATCTCAAGTTTCCTAGTATCTAGTTTTTATCAAATGCATCAGCTTGTGGAGGTTTGTTCTGGACTGGTGATAGTAGCTAAGTGCCAAAACATAAACTTGAGATGTCGTTGGTTGTAGGTTCAATCCTTGTGGGTGAACCCTTTAAAAAAAAATTAATTCCACCCAGTGCTTAGCATGTGGTGTAGCAAGAGCTCTTATATATGCTGCTTATTGGTATATCAATAGCTGTGGTATTTGTTGTTCTGTCTGCAACAGTTACATTCCTTACTGTTTACTGGTATTGGTGTATCAAGTTACACATAAAAGACCCCTTGCTGCTAACTAGTATTGATATATTAATAGTTGTGGTATATATGCTGTTCTCTCTGGAACACTAACACATATGAAAAAGAAAAAAGAAATGCTTTATTTAACGACACACTCAACACATTTTATTTACAGTTATATCGCGTGAGACATATGGTTAATGACCACACAGATTTTGAAAGGAAACCTGCTGTCACCACTTATGGGCTACTCTTTCCGATTAGCAGCAAGGGATCTTTTATTTGCGCTTCCCACAGACAGGATAGTACAAACCATGGCCTTTGTTGAACCAGTTATGGATAACAGGTTGATGCAAGTGGTTTACACCTACCCATTGAGCCTTGCGGAGCACTCGCTCAGGGTTTGGAGTCGGTATGTGGATGAAAAATCCCATTCCTCGACTGGGATCTGAACTCAGTACCTACCAGCCTGTAGACCAATGGTCTAACCATGATGCCACCTAGGCCGGTCAAATACACATATAATGTACCCCTTGCTGCTGATTAGTATTGGTGTGATACATACTGTTCTGTCTGGAACAATTACATATATAGAAGATTCCTTGCTGGCTACTAGTATTGGTGTATTAAGTTACATATAGAATCACCTGTGATGACAGTTTGCTATCTATGATGTAATTTACTGGATGTTGACATCTTATATCCACCGAGTAAACAAAGTACTGGGGTGCCTTTATTTAAAAATGTTATCTAGTGAACTAATTTAATATGTTGAAATTTCTTTTTTAATGAACTAATTTGTTTATTTTTTAATATAATATGATGAATATAAAACTAAAAAACCCTAATAATAAGTAATATGCTGTTTTCAGCCTTCGATATTGCATCCGATTTGGTTGCATATGAGACAATCTTTTTCATTTGCTGACTAAAACATTTTATACTATCTGTATCACAAATCAAAGTAGACGCCATCGGACTCCTACATGTAGATGTAAAGCTGGATGGGACGTATCTCAGTGGTACAGCACTCCCACGATGCGCGGTCGGTCTGGGATCGATCCCCGTCGATGGGCCCATTGGGCTATTTCTCGTCACAGCCAGTGCACCATGACTGGTATATCAAAGGCTGTGGTATGTGCTACCCTGTCTGTGGGATGGTGCATATAAAAGATCCCTTGCTGCTAATCGGAAAGAGTAGTCCATGAAGTAGCGACAGCGGGTTTCCTCTCAATGTCCGACTCCATATAACTGTAAATAAAATCTGTTGAGTGCGTCATTAAATAAAACACTTCTTTCTTTCTTTCCTAGATGTAAAGGTTAATGTAGAAGGCTGTGTTTTAAAACAGTTTTTAACTTAGTAAACTAATGTGGTGAATTTATTTTTGTTATTGTCTTTGCAGATTTGTTTCTGAAGTATGACTTGGTAGAGATGGTTTGTTCTGGTCTGGTGTGCGCGACTGGCTAGTTGGTGTTATGATGACTTTCCACACGGCCAGCTCTCACCTCAAACGATATGCATGGCCAGCCACTGGAGGCCTTCCTTAACGCTGGCTGCACCAGTCCAGCCAAGGGAAAAGGTTTGTACCTCCTCACTTCTCAGTTCTCCTGTGTTTAATATAGTTACTTCCCTTTGCCATATTGTTTGTCTACCTTACTTAAAATTACAAGGAGTTCACATGTCTTGCTTCCCTTTGCATCAATGTTTTTTTGTTTTGTACCTCACTTTTACGAAGAGTTCATTTGTGTTTAATATAGTTACTTCCCTTATGTACAGTGTTTGTTTACCTCACTTTCACAAAGAGTTCACTTATGTTTAATATAGTTACTTCTCTTATGCACAATGTCTGGCCTCAGACCACACTTAATTTCCCTATATGTTTCTATATAGCCTTAGTGGCTATAACATTTTTATTAATATCAGCAGGTCAGTGGATTTTTGTATGTACCTTTGCCTGCCTGGGGGACAGCATATTGGTTTAAACAGACATACCCTCTAAACCAGGCCGGAGTACACCCATTTTACACAAAAAGCACTACTTTTGCATGGGCCGGAATTACCACAAACAAGTCTTCAATGTTAACAAGTTATACATGTTTACAAACTACATGCTCTCCCCTGTCACTTCAGTTAAATAGTTGCCACCTCATAGCTGTCTGCCATGAAATAATCAAAGTCAAACAGTAGACTACATTAGTTACATTTCCGGATTTTGGACAACCAAATGGGAAGATAACTGTAATCTGAGGCCGTCTGTCTACCTCAGTTTCACTGAGAGTTCCCTTGTACTTAATAGTTACTTCCATTTGCCTCAGTGTTTGTGTATCTCACTTTCACAAAGAGTTCACTTGTTTTCAATATAGTTACTTCCCTTTTGCACAACATTTGTGCACCTCACTTTCACAAAGAGTTCACCTGTTTTTAATATATTACTTCTCTTTGCCATGTTCTTTTAAATCTTCATATACTTCACAAAAGTAAAATGTTTTTACGATTTCGTAGCGCTAAGAGAGCTTCAAAAATATGGGCCCAGGGCCCCGTTTTACGAAACAAACTTAACGCTAAGATCACCTTAAGTGCATACCTACCATATGTACTTAAGGTTACCTTAGTGCTAAGATCGCTTCGTAAAATGGGGCCCTGGACTGTATAGTTTCTAAGTTACATCTATGAACCACTATATGGGAATGTGTACCAGTACTTCATACACTTTCACTATATTTTGGTAGTTCCCTATGTTACCATACTGTATCTTACTGTATAGACAATGTAATTTGTTTTCATGCTCTTTTATTTTATTACTTCCTTTTGTTACCATATTGCATATAATCTTAACTTATTTGAATTTGCTCAAAACAATAGGCTATATTGATTGATGAGTTCTGTTACTTTGCTGCTACATTGAAGATTGTAACAGTTATTTCCCTTTATCACACTTGATGATACTTGGTTATTCTTTTTAAAATAATCATCTTGACTAAATTAACTTGCACAAAGTTAAATTCCTGTTTTGTGGTTTCATAATGCTTTGCAAATATTTGTTTGACTGGACTCTTATTATTCACCTCTGTTGGATTAAATAACCATGTCTACTGCAAGGCACCCAAAATGGTAGGGAACTAACTCAATTCCAGTAATACCCTCTGTTTTATCTGCATAACTCCTGTCTTAGTAAATATACCCTGCTTCATGTTTACTGTTAGCATTGCAAATGAATTGACTATCCTCTCTTTCATGTCTCTCACATTGACCTATTTGACACCCCAATAGCCAATGTATTTTTCATGCTGGATGTCGTTAAGCATTCATTCATTCATTCATTCGTTTGTTCATTCATTTGTTCATTCATTTGTTCATTCATTTGTTAATTTATTCATTCACTCATTCATTCCCACATACAGGATAGCACATACCAGGGCTGTATATTTTTAAAGTTATATCTATGTGCCACTACATGGATATTGGGAATGTTTACTTCATGCACTTGCAGTATATTTGGGTGCTTCCAATAAAATCCCTCTGTTTTCTGTCACATCAACCCTGGGCCAGTAAAAGACCTCTCTGTTTCATGATTCATCAAATCTATGCCTGAACAAAATCTAAAACATTTAATATCTCATGAAACCTGTTCCATTAAAAAACAAAAACCTTTGTTTTATGGCGGTTTCATCAAGCCTGTGCCAGTATAAATGGTCTTGAAAGAAACTTATCCATGCATATTAAATATAATCCCCTTGCTCGTGAAGAAAGTTTGCTGCCAAGGTAGATCTGTGGCCTCGGTTCAAGACGGAACTACTTCTGAAACCCGACCTGTATATCTGGATTTACCCCATTATCAACGAAATGCCTAACATATTAAAGTTCATCAGCTTGTATTTCACACTGCATGTTTCAAATTCTGTAATAAATAATGGGTAAAATACTATAACATGCCTTCAAGAAAAAAAGAAAAAAAGTTTTGTGTAATGACACCACTAGACTATTAGATGTCAAACATTTGGTGATTCTGACTCAGTCATCAGAGGAAACCTGCTACATTTTTTTCTAATGCAGCATGGGATCTTTTATATGTACTTTCCTACAGAGAGCAAAGCACATACCACAGCCATTGATCACTTGTGGTGCATTGGTTGGAACAAGAAAAAATTGATTCAAGAGAAAAGCTTAATATTATAATGTATTTTATGGTGTTTTATATATGCTCATATACCAGTACAGACAGACAGACAGACAGACACACACACACAGATATATATCCAGTTATTATATAAAGGACATATTATGTTATTACAGGCAAATACTCTTCGTTAAGCAAAGGCAAGTGTTCACACGTCCATTCCCATGCACACTTGCCTTGATTTTGCTCATGGCAAAGACTGGGCAAGCATTCTTGTGGGTTGTTTTAAATAAACATTTTTTATCTTACATTTCATGAAATGAAGCTTATCTTTCATCTTTTATGTATCTTGTGTTTACAAGTTGAACAGTATTGAGTGTTACAGGTATAACTGCCTGAGGCTCTGTGCGATATCCAGTACGAATGTATCTAACGGGATGCATATTGCGTGACTGACTGTCACATACATACATGTACATGTAGTAGCTTCTTCTGGCCGTATTACTGTGACCTAGCTCCATTCTGCACTTGTAAATAAAACCAATTCAGCCACTGCGGAAATTACACCGTGTTCTACATTCATGATAGCTCTTTGAATCATTGGACAATACTTTTGTATGGTAATTAATCTTAGTTTATTTGTCGGTTCCTGCATCAGTCTGACTGAATGGCTGGCTGGAAGGCAGACTAGTTGCGTGACTGACTGACTGACTACTGACATACTGACTGACTGACTGACTGACTGACTTACTGACTGACTACTGACAGACTGACTGACTGGCTGATTTACTAATGGACTAACTGGCTGTCTGGCTGGCTGACTGACTAGTTGAGTGGCTGATTCACTGGCTGGTTGACTTACTGACTTGCTAGTTGTTTGGCTGACTTGCTGACTGGTTCACTGACTTGCTGACTGGTTCACTGACTAGCTGACTGATTTACTAATGGACTAACTAGCTGTCTTGCTGGCTGGCTGACTAGTTGAGTGGCTGATTCACTGGCTGGCTGACTTACCAACTTGCTAGCTGGCTGGCTGACTTTCTGGCTGGTTTACTGACTTGCTGACTGGCTGACTGACTGATTGGCTGGCTGATTAGCTGGCTTACTGCCTGGCTGACTGGCCAACCCCTGCAATTAAGAAAATGTCCATGGTAAAAAGATATGCCTCCAAAAAAACTTCACAGCATTGACGATTGCCATGGACAATTGCAAGGGTTGCTGGCTGGTTAGCCTACTGCCTGACTGACTGGATGGTTCATTTACTGATTAGCTGGATGACTGGCTGACTAGTTGGCTGGCTGGCTGGCTGGCTGGCTGACTGACTGGCTGACTGGCTTACTGCCTCACTGATTAACTGGTTGACAGACTGGCTGGCTGGTTGGCTGACTGGCTTACTGTCTCACTGATTAACTGGTTCACAGACTGGCTGGCTGGCTGGTAGGCTGACTGGCTTACTGCCTCACTGATTAACTGGTTGACAGACAGACTGGCTGGCTGGTTGGCTGACTGGCTTACTGCCTCACTGATTAACTGGTTGACAGACAGACTGGCTGGCTAGTTGGCTGACTGGCTTACTGCCTCACTGATTAACTGGTTGACAGACAGACTGGCTGGCTGGTTGGCTGACTGGCTTACTGCCTCACTGATTAACTGGTTGACAGACTGGCTGGCTGGTTGGCTGACTGGTTTACTGCCTCACTGATTAACTGGTTGACAGACTGGCTAGCTGGCTGACTGACTTGTTAGAGTGTAGCAAACTATTTTAAATACAGTTTTAACAGCTGATTCTATTTCAGGACTAAACCAGGGCTAGCTCTGTCACTTGCCAAATTTTCCAATTGCTAATTTTAAACAACTGGTAAATTTTATTTTAATTTGGCAAAATAATTTCATGTAATGAGTGATATTTTTTCAGGAAACTAATGGTGGGTTTCAGCAATTAATTTTTTTTTTAATAGATAATTGTGTTGAAATTTTCCAAACAGGCAGAGCAGCCCTATATACTATAACAATTTAAAACAAATTTAATTCAATATTATACCATGACAAATTAGGATTATAATTATAAGAACAAATTCTATTTTTGGTACCTTCAATCTCAACCCTATTATATTCTGTTGTATAGTGTCTTGGATGCTAGATGAGAAATATATTGTTTTAAGAGTTTCCTTTCACATACAGCATGTTTCACTTGAAAAGCCATTCTGAGCAGTCGTTTAACAATATATCTCTGTTGGATGTTAGGAATATAGCATGATAGATACCACTAGAGATTGTGTAATGGAGGAATGTGCATCATCATTATCATCATGTTCATCTGTTTGATCATTAGTCCTCTTGAAGAGTGAAAGAGAGCTGGTAGTCACCAGGGATTATGTCAGAACACTTAGACATTTTTCTGTGTATTCGAGACCTGTCTGCACGGTACCGGCTCAAACTGTTCATATCATCCTAAATCAATTATTTCCCTGATTGGAACGAAGCAGCGCTTCCTGCTAGAGCATGTTTCAGTTAATATACTCTTCAAAAAAAGAAACTTGACATTGGTTTTCAAAGTTTAATAAAAAAAAAATCCAACTGGTAGACATAATATAAGCAACCAAAGATCAAGACGCCTTGGGAAGAGGATTACTCTGTACATGTCCGAAACAGTATCTCTGGGAATCCACCTATAACATGCACACAGGCATATGTGTGACATAGGGGTGTGCAATATGTCAGTATCGGTTATGACCACCACAAGCTTTGATGACGGTTTGACAATGGCAACACATGGAAGCAATCAAACATTGCACAACACGTTAAATGTGAAATGTTCTGCCACATATGCTGCAGTGCCGTAAAAAGTTGTGGAAATGTCTGGGGTGGTGGATTCCTCTGGCACAAATGCTGATCCACTGCATCCCATAGATGTTCTGTTGGGTTTAAATCCGGCAAACAGGGCAGGCCAAGGTAATGTCTGGACATAGTGGCAATGCAGAAACTCCTGACAAATACATGAACATGTGGTCAGGCATTGTCAAGCTGAAACATTCCCCGTTGATGTGAATCAAACATGTTTTATAGTGTTTTTGCATCACTATTTGCTCACTTACTTGATAGCGGCCACGGTGGTTTCATCGTTAGGCCATTGGTCTACAGGCTGGTAGGTACTGGGTTTGGATCCCAGTCGAGGCATGGGATTTTTAATCCAGATACCGACTCCAAACACCAAGTGAGTGCTCCGCAAGACTCAATGGGTAGTTGTAAACCACTTGCACCGACCAGTGATCCATAACTGACTCAACAAAGGTCATGGTTTATGCTATCCTGCCTGTGGGTAACGCAAATAAAAGATCCCTTGCTGCTAATCAGAAAGAGTAGCCCATGAAGTGGGTTTCCTCTCAAAATCTGTGGTCCTTAACCATATGCCTGACACCATATAACTGTAAATAAACTGTGTTGAGTGTGTTGTTAAATAAAGCATTTCTTTCTGTTACTTACTTGATTGTCTTTATGATAACTTTGATTCTGTAAAAATAATCCAGTAGCATTGTTTTTACCAATGTCAAGTTTCTTTTTTTGAAGAGTATACATGGGTGCTTTTTAATGGCCGCTGATGGAACTATTTGGCAGTGATAGTCTTTGAGAAGTTTTAACATTCTTTTGATGTAAAGTGTCACTAGTGTGGAGATGAATGTGTAAACAGAAAGTGATACACTCAAAGTGGTAAGAGTGCCAGGCAAGTAACTGGGTTCAGCAGTGCTCAAAGGTAATGGTGAAAATGTCTTCACCATCTACTAAAGGGCATGTGTTCCGTTTTGATGTCATGTGGTTTGATTACAAATGGAATATGGTAATTAATGTACAAAGCAGAAGTTTGCAAAATAATTTTCTTAGATATAAATATTGAACGTATGACCAATTTGATTCTCATTTACTGAAGAAGAAAACAGATTGAATATTTGTAGGTCATTTTTCATAGGTCGACATATAAATGGGTCAATAGAAAAATTATGCTATCAAGGTTTGAAATTAGGATCTTGTCTTACAGCCGAGGTTGATTTACAGATGAAGATAATTTATATGGTTTAATGACTACAAATGCATATTAAAATGCATATTCTTATGTACACTATTACTGTCCATATATATCCAGTGTGTTTTCCAATAACTGTAGTGATATTTGTAAAAGCCAGAATTGGGTTTTTCTTTTTAATTATTAATTTTATTGTTACGATTTTTTAAATTTTTTATTATGAAGTTAAATTAAGTTTGAGCTACCACAAATGTTAGCAAGACCAGAAACATATTGGATAAATATATTTATTGCCCTAGCAGGCACTCATAACAGGGAAAATAAATAATTTAATTTCTCACTGAGAAATTATCATTGATTGGTTTAACGTACACTGCTATTGGACGATTTGATGTGAACAAACCAATCACTTTGTCAGAACTAAATTTGACGTCATCACGATTTGGTAAAGCACACACAATGACATCACCTAGTTTAAAGTGTTGCATTTACGTCTTTCTGGTAGTTTAATGCAATTCATTATAGATTTTAATTTTTGTACAGACTATATAGAACCTTTTCTTTTTTAATTGTCTGTGAACTGTGAATAAAATACAAAGTTAAAGCAATAAGCAGAACAGTAAATAATTTTACATGGTTTCTGTATTCATGGGCATGTAGCTGATGTAGGCTATATTGAAAATAAAGGTTGTTTTTTTAAAATCCCAAATAGCTGGAATAATAACTAGAATAACAAACTCCTGACGAGTGAACATTATTTCACTTTATTATGGTTTTATTATGAAGAATTCCTAGTCTTGCTCTTTGGTGTTCACTGAAACATTTATCCCATTGATTTTCTACAGTTTCTCAATTTTGAAAAATCGAATTCATGAAAAAGGTGTACTGGTGGCATTTCAGTCACGCCCGATTTTCAAGACGTGGCATTTTCAATAATTCACAATTGGTTTTTGTACAGCCCGTTTTGCAGTTGGAATTAAGTTTAACTGAAAATGCATTTGTGATGTCAATAACAACTTAGCAAGTTTGTGTGGGTTTTCTTTAACACTTAATACAGTAAAACATGGATTTACAGACATCTATAATTGTTGTTCCAACCAGTGCACCACGACTGGTATATCAAAAACCGTGGTATGTGCTATCCTATGCATATGAAAGATCTCTTGCTGCTAATAGAAGTGTGTTATGACTGCTTTAACAAGTACACATGGGTCACCAGATGTCCAGTGACAAATGTGTTTTGTGCCATTTTAACAATACAGTGAAACATGAATTAAACTCCTGAGATCTTAGTAGAGGTTGAATTGTACTACCTGAAGCTTGCATCTTAAGGCAGATTGAATATATTATAAATATTACACCTTTTATGACTGGTTGTATCCGAATGAAAGGAAATGTTTTATTTAATGACACACTCAACACATTTTGTTTACGGTTATATGGCGTCAGACATATGGTTAAGGACCACACAGATATTGAGAGAGGAAAGCCGCTGTTGCCACTTCATGGGCTACTCTTTCCGATTAGCAGCAAGGGATCTTTTATATGCACCATCCCACAGACAGGATAGCACATACCACATCCTTTGATGTACCAGTCGTGGTGCACTGGTTGGAATGAGAAAAAGCCTAATGGGCCTACCAATGGGGATGGATCTTAGACCAACCATGCATCAAGTGAGCACTTTACCACTGGGCTAAGTCCTGCCCTGGGCAGCGTGGCCCAGTGGTACAGTGCCCGCCTGATGCGCGGTCGGTCTAGGATCGATCCCCGTCAGCTGACCACTGGGTTTTTTTCTCGACATAACCATATGTCCGACGCCGATATAACCGTATTTAAAATGTGTTGAGTGCGTCGTTAAACAAACCAAAAAAGAAAAAAAAAAAAAAAAGTCCTGCCCTGTATCTAAATGGATGTTGAACTGTACAATAATAGGCTGTTTATGACAGGTTGTTGTTTAATGGAGGTTTATTACAGAAATCAAATTTAAGAAGTTGTTACCAATGCTGTGAGCAAAATGCTCCATAGTAGCCATTTTGAGCCCACTTGTAGGACTTTTGATGTAGTAACTTTTGTAATAAATAAGCACAAAAGTGAAAAAACAACAAATTATCCCTTCAACAAAGGGCAGTAATATTTATTTAGTGGCAACAAAAAAAAAGTGATGTTAGTGCTGCCATTAATTTTGAGTCATGGGGTTAAATGTACTACATTAGACCTTGTCCGGTTGAACTATGTCAGGATGAATAGAATGCAAGTATTGTTATATGGTCTGGACTGGGCTAACTGTTTTAACATGCACATTCAGAGAAAGTATGTTGTAATGCATGCCTGTCATGGGCGCAGGTATTGATCCATGCTGGTTCTTCCATCCAGTACAGGAAAGTGATTAGGAAGGATGGGCTTATGGACCACCCTTTCTGCC
>JAECMU010031330.1:5848-16461 GCA_016106625.1 Dracogyra subfuscus | reverse complement strand
TTTTGGTAGCCAACGTATTAGGATTTAATGGGTGCGTGTCTCAATGACAATATATTATCACATCTCCGAATACAATTAGATCTTGTTACAAATACGTCCTTCAAAAATGGCATCTTGAATTATGTATACAGGTTAAAACGTTTGTCTTGGTATGCAGTCTTGGCGAAAGGCACTGATCGTTAAACCAGCAATTTGAGAGCACTTCTAAATCAATACATGTCTAGTACCGGTCGAACATATATTTATGTTTCCTACATTTAAGGGCCATTAATCTGTCAAAATGGGTAGATCGCCATGAACATCAAACGTGATCTGTAATTGTACATGATAAGTCTAAAACGCCAGTCCTGTATATTGTGGCATTGTGAAAACAAATATCTGGAAAACTGTATGTGGGGCAGATGGCCAAACAGACAGGTAGGTAGGCGGACAAACAAAAAGACGGACGGACAGAGGAACAGGTGGACGGAGACCGGTAGATGATTAAATAGGTGTTCCATAGTATAGATTTAAATTAGGTTACGTAATAACGGATGCTTACCCTTCTGGCCATAGCTCCTACCAACCCAGTCCATGATCCATTTATTAACACTCTCCAGTCTCTGTCTGCTGGTTCAGAAATAGTGTAGCTGAAATAGGATGTAGTATAGTTTTATTATAGCAATGCTTTATCATAATACTTTATGTTCTTATTTTATTTATAATGCTCCATAACGCTGAGCTCAGACATCCAAATGCCAGCAGAAAGTTGGCCTACGTTCTTACTTAATTCTCGTCGCATAACCCATTAGTTTAGTTAGCCAACTTCCTGCTGGCAGTTGGCAGTTGGCGATATGAGCCTAATATAATTCTTCATTTCTCAACATTTTAGCAACAAAATCAAATATATATATAAACAAATATCATACAAATAATATGAATACATTTGAAGATTGTTAAACAAGATGTGCGTTCGTACGTGTGACTTTTTTAGTTGCATGATTCAGATGAATTTTGACATATTCTACATTAATTCTCATAGCAACTTATAATTTTCTTGAATAGTTACATCGAACTAAGTTAATACTCAGCTAAATAAGACGTAGGCTGAGCGGCTTAGGTACAGGCAAACAGACATTTGAGCATAAACCTGAAATTGAGGTGTTTTGCAACTGCACGTAGAATATCGACACCAAAGCCTTCATATGTCACATTATCGCCGTGTTGCTTCTGGTAAGAAAATATTCCACTCTGAAATAGACGATGATATCGTGCACTTATTTCACTCTTCATTCAAAACGTAAACGAAAAATAAGTGACTGATTTAAATTTACTCCAACCTCAAAAAGGAGATATTTTTCATCTAATAATTTTTAGTATTTTGTCTGTAGGACAACTGCCCCCTTCTCCATTTTAATCACGTCAAAATAAAATTGAATGGCAATTTTAAATTTTAACTTTATTAAACTTAATTCTGACGGACCCGGAGTCCCGGATCCCTGACGCAGCGATCAAGGATGGGACGCACTGTATTGCATACAGGTGCGTCCCCGTGGACGCAGCATTTTTTTTTTATAATTGAACTTGAATACGATTTTTTGTTTTTAAACATCTAAATTTACTGTAAAGTAAATTGGCAACATTCATAAAAATTCTTGGAAATTAGTGTTAATTGGTACAATCAGTGTGTCACTCTCCAGAAAGCCACCCTCGTCAATGCAGCAACTTCGTGGAAATGGACTCAACCACGTGACCCAGATTTATAACATTAACCGGTACGACAAAACATGACTAATAAAAAGTAAAACTTGTCGCTAGTAATCAAACATTTAATATACAAAATGCACCATGTCTTAAACACTATTTCATTTTATTTAATCGCATGTTCTAGCTTTACGACAAGCTTTAAGACGTAGACATGCAAACAGTGCTTATTCACACCGTGAGGAGGATCAACTGAACAAAACTGGTTCAAAATGTTTGGTTCTAAAAATCTCGATGGAAAAAAGAACGAAAATTCTTTCGCAATTATATCTGGGGGTTTTCACATTATTAGTTGAATATATGTGAGTTGCCTGGTATCTGTTTTATATTTTATCATACATTTTAATAATTAAAAAATGTATTCATGTACTTTTTAATATTACATTAAACCATTTAAATGTCGATGTTCTTGTGTTGTCAGTAATTGTTATAAAATTCACTTGATATTTTATTGGATATATCAATTCATGGACTCTCCTACATTCCAAATTCTTAAAACTAAAATTGAAGTTCTAAAGACAGAATTGCACGGCTTGTGCGACACGAACATACACGGTGTGCACGTTCCTCAGTAGGTAACGTTCAGTACCATACGTCGTTTTTCAAACTATTACGGTTAAGAAACGGTTGAAACATTGTGCCACAAGTTTTGACTACCAGCTATATATAGGGTATATAACAGTATTCGGACGTGGAAAGAACCACACTGTCTACATTAATTCGGACTACATATGTCCGTAATCCGTATATGCAGACGTAAACATAATCCGTAAAAGAAAACAAAATTGACAAATGTCATCTGATTCCACCATGCACGCACTTTTGTATTCCTTGGGGTGGGCTTTTTCATTCATCATCCACAATAATTAACAGTAACATGACATGAAAATGCGTCTCTAAGCGTCTTTAATTCAACGTTTTCTTGGGAGCACGATCCCAAAATCTCTTGCTTCCTTTTGGGAGTTCGGCTCATTGACTTTTGAATTAATGAATTAATGTTTAACGACACCCCAGCACGAAAAATACATCGGCTATTGGGTGTCAAACTATGGTAATGGAAATAAATACGGTGATGATTAACATCAATAGAAAAATTCAAGATATAAATAAAAACAGTGTAAAGAACTGTGCAAAAATACAAATACGAATATCACGGATACTGACTTTTATTCTAGACTTTAATTTGTGTTGTACTGGCCATTCTCTAAGAGCATGTTACACCCCAGCACCACGGTGAGGTTACAGCAAGCGCAGGGGCATTGACTTTTGTGACATCTCCTTTATAAAATCCCGGATCTTCCCGTACATGTTCTAATTACTTGATTCTGTAAAAGGTGGGCGTCTATGTGAAGGCAGTGAAACTGTGACTCTACCTGTGTCAACACGTGCAGATGTCGGCCGTTGAATTTGTATTTGATATTTGGAAATATCTCGTTCTCGGATAGACATGACATAGCTGTGCAATGAACCTTTTCAAACTTATATCCAGAGAGGTGGTTTATCAACGTGTGGATGCTGAGACTTTCTTTATCAATATATACCTGAAATAAACATAGTAATGTGGAAGTGTTTAATCATGCTTGAATGCTGCTGAAAGTAATAATCAAGACCAATAAATCATTACATTCAAAATAACACCTGAACGCGTAATGATGCCAAACATAGCTCAAGTATGCGGTTCAAAATTGTAACACGGCCCAACGTTATTTTAGGATTAGTCAAAACAATAATGACGCTAGACAGTATTTCTTGGATCAGCGCTTATAAAACTACGTGTTTTCTCTAGATGTTAAGTCTGGAAACTTTATTGCCATGGTAACGTCATAAACATAAATCTAAGTGAAGTCTGCAAACTGCAGAGTTTTATAAGCACGAAGACAGAACATACTGAATGGAGTGAAATTATCATAATAGGCATTATATAATATTAAAATGCTGGTCCACCAATATATTAAGGCATAAGGTATTAAATTGCTTCCAAACTCCACTAGGAGTCCATAAGATATAGAAATGTATTTAACATTTTTGTTTCATTTCAACTTATTTTCGTACTTATATCCAATTAAGGTTTTTTCGTGCTGGGGTGTCGTTAAACATTCATTCATTCATTCATTCATTCCAATTAAGGTTCAAGCACGCTGGCCTGTGCACACACCTCAGCTATCTGGGCTGTCTGACCAGTGGGTTAGTTCTTAACTGTTAGTGGTTAATGAGAGAGAAGAGGGTGTAGTGGCCTAACACCTACCCATTGAGTGGTTATAACTCGCTCTGAGTGGTAGCCGTACCGTACCGAACTGCAAACCCTGTACCTACCAGTCTTATTTCCGATGGCTTAACCACGACGCCATTGGTAATGCATTTAACAGGATTATCTGGCATGTTTCCAGTGGAATATTTATGTCCTTGAATATATGATTTAAGAGAAACACGAGCGACTGTGCTGTGTTTATCGCCATTGTTAATGTATTGTGAAAATATCAGTGTCTGTGTATTATATATACTGGTATGCCTGGCCTTCCTAGTGTTTTAATGGCTTTTGTTTTGTACGTACGAAATTATTGGGAGGCAAACTCTACGTCAGACTACTACAAACATTAGGAAAACCACAAACACTGAATATAAATATACTGGTATTCCAAACATGATATAGAATACCACTTTACTACGTTTTGATATCGTGGTTATTTGACGAGGTTTAGATAACGGTGTAACAGGAGAGCTTCAGCAATCCTGTTATACCGTTATCGAACTGAGTCAAACAAGTATGATATCAAAATGTAGTAACTTTTGGGACTTAATTCACAAGTTTTTCAGCATTTCAAATATATAATTATGTACCCGACCCTTTGGTTGCAAAACCTGAAGCAGTGCAAGGTTTTCCATTTTCCATGGGACGTGTCTCGAGTTAGAGTAAAGTGCCCTTGGTGTCGTTACCAACCACTTGGAGCGGTGTCTGTAATCTGTGGTGCGACTGGATCTCGCGTCAAACTCGTCTACCTATAATGAAAATGAAACTGATATAAGGTACATGATTAGCAGCTAAACTCCACATTCATTAATCTAACTAATCATAATCTAAACTCACATCAATTATATACATATAACCTACACTCAACATTCATTATTATACATATAATCTGCACACCCCGTGCACTATTATACATATAATCTACACTCACCATTCATTACTACACATATAATCTACACTACACATTCATTATTATACATATAATATACAATCCCCATGCATTATTATACATAAAATCTACAATCTCATTCATTAATATGCATATAATATACACTCGCCATGCATTATTATACATATAACCTATACTTTCAATTCATTGCTATACATAAAATAGGCAATCCCCATTCATTATTATACATATAATCTACGCTACCTATTCATTATTATACATATAACATTTACACACATGCTTTATTATATATATAATCTACACACCCCATTAATTACTATACATATAATATACACTTCTCATGCATTATATACATATAACCTATACTTTAAATTCATTGCTATATATAAAATCTGCACTCCTCATTCATTATTATATCTATAATATGCACTCCCCATTCATTATTATACATATAATATGCACTTCCCATTCATAATTATACATTCATTGCTAAACATATAATATGCACTCTCCCTTTATACTATACAACATTCCTTGTTTACTATACATATAATCTGCACTCCCAGTTCATTATTATGCGCACAATCTAGACAACACATTCCATTTTATATGTATAGTAATGAATGTGCAGTGTAGAACATATATATAATCATAATTATGGAGTGCAGAATACATTTATATTGATGAATGCAGAGTGTAGGTTGTATGAATAATAAAAGAAAAGTGTGTAAATCATGTGTATAATTAAGCATGTAGAGTGTGTGCATTATAGTAAATGTGCAGTGTATGCTAATGTATCTGGCGTGTAAATTATATGTATACTAATGAATAGGGTGTGTACATGTATACACTAATGGATGCGGAATGCATATTAATGATGAATAGTAATGAATGTCGAGTTATATGTATAACAAGCATTCTAAAAGAACTGCTAAAGCAATACCTGTCCCCTACAGGGCCCAACAAGTTCTTGTATCTCCTAAGTGCAAGGGCTAAAACTCTGTAAAAATGGGTAAATTGTCACAACAGTCAAACTTGATCTGTAATAGTATATGATAAAGATATACACAAAATTTCCGCTCAATATATTGAGGCAATACAAAACATAGGTAAATCGTCCTGAAATTCAAACTTGATCTGCAAAGCTACACACACAATGTCAGCTGAATATGCTGAGGTATTGCAAAATAAATAAGAAGAAAATATTAGTCCATTTCTTTTTTCATATCTCCTCAGTTCAAGGGCAATAACTCTATTAAAAATGGGTAAATCATTATGAAAGTCTTAATAGTATATGATAAAGCTATACAAAACTTCAGCTTAATATATTGACGCATTGTAAACAAATTGTGGTATCTCCTAAATTCAAGGGCCATTTCTCTGTCAAAAATAGGTAAATCTTGAAAAACGTCAAACATAATCTGTATTAAAGTTACACGGAAATGTTCATCTAAGTATATTGAGGCATTGGTGGAATGGGGGAGAAGTCCGGAACAAAAAGTTCCGTCCTAAGTTCAAGGTTCACAATTCAGTAAAAATGTGTAAATTGTCATGAAAGTCAAACTTGATATGTAATGGGATATGATAAAATTACATACCAAATTTCAGCTCAATATCTCGAGGAATTGTGAAGAAAACAAAACATCCAGAAAACTTTATGTGGGACAGACGGAAGGACACACGGAGAGACAGAGATGAAACCTATAACGGCCTCCGGTTGGTCTGATAATAAATGTGGATTATATTCATTGAATAGCACTTAAATTATTATCAATCCAAAGTTGGAACATATCCTAGTTTTTAAACACTAAGACATATTTTTCACTGTTGGAGCCGTTTTGGATAACTGAAATCATACTTTCCTTGGATTGTATTGTTTAAATTATCCATTTTAGTGTTTTTGGTCATTGTAGTGTTTTTAATATCACAAAATATATTTCTCATATTTTTAAAAACGCACGTGCGTCTGAGAAGTAACAGTTATGGAGTCGAGTTTTAGTCTATTTTTAGAGGGTATTTCACCATTTCAAAGTCAAAGACTCAATATTCACTCAACTTTATCCAGATATGTTGCAGGTTTCTAGATAACCGGGGGGGGGGGGGAGGGGGTGCAAATAATTCAATGGGAGTACGTATTATATGTACAATAATAACTGGGGGAGTGCACATTATACGTATAATAATGACTGGGAAGTGAATATTCTTGGGGAGTGCAAATTAAATGCTACATCGGTACCGGCTCCCACCCAGAGCGAGTTTTAACGACTCGGTGGCTAGGTGTAAGGCCACTACACTCTCTTCTCTCTCACAAACCACTAACAACTAACCCATTTTCCTGCAAATATAGCCGAGGTGTGCGCCTAGGAGAGCGTGCTTGAACCTTAACTGGATATAAGTACGAAAATCAATTGAAATGAAATGATTTGGAGTGGGACTCGTCTACTTATGATGGATATGAAATTTATATCAACGTCCATTAACTGTGTCAGTTTTGAAATCATGGCCAATTTTAGGCAGTCTAAAGATGAAATCGAAATATATTAATTTCGGATCAACGACAATTAGAAACTGGAATAACTTAAGCAGACGTGTGTTTTTCTTACTAGTATAGTAACAAACAGAGAATGAGTGAATGAATGTTTAACGACATCCCAGCACGAAATAAATAGGGAAAAACCTTTTTTTTTTAAACCTTCCAGATTTGATCATATTGCGTTTTATATATATACAGCACTCATAAACTCATAAATTAAAATTGTATTTAAATGAATGAAAGACCCTTCACGCACATAAACAAATAACACAGGTGCCTCCCGCCTTCTCCATACAATCAATATTGGAACAGCCGTGAGTTATATATGATTTTTGTTTCTTACTAGTCTCAGTATTGTCATGGAAACTTCAAACTGGCAGATTAGCAGGAAATTGTAACTAGACAAATGCTCATATATGTCTAGCAGCATATTATCCACTTCAGTTTCCATGTCTTTGACAGATCTAAATTTGTACAAGGTCGTCAAGACGCCTCCATTTTCCTCATCCATATATTTGAGCATGTCTGGAACGAAACAGTCTGAAAAACAACAACAAAAACCCACCAAAAAACAAATTAATAATAAACATAGCATGTTATTTTATAGATCTGAGGTATGTGCTACTGACAATATATTACATTTAATGAATTGATCATCGTGACCATTCCTTTTAATTTCCGAAATGGTCAGATTAAGATCACAGTATCAGAGGCTGTTAGCGAGACAAGGACAAAGACGCGGAGGTCAACATCAAATAAGAACTTCTGTTATTAGTATTTTAACAAGGCACGTAAATACAGTTTAAACCTTAGTATTTCCTTGAACTATTCTACCATATGAATTGTGAATGTTGAATGGACATTTTTCCATGATCACAATATCCTTTAATATCAGTAGACGCTGACGTAAAAATAACGAATTCATACTTTTGTGGGTCCTGGTAGAGTGGATACATGGCATCTCGAGTTTTTTACGCATTTTAGTGAAACAGTACAAGTGAATTACAACCAAATGTCGCCAAAGATTTTTATACATATAGACAAATACATATTGATTGATTTTTAGTTTTACTTCGTGTAAATACAATACATTTTAAATTTAGTATTGTATTATTACTGTAGAAATCGTATTCTTATTTTAATCTGTATACAAGGTGAGACGTAAATAAATCATTTGTATGGATTTCTATCTAACAAAATGTCAAAACAAATCTCCCATATGTTTGTTTAAATGTGTAAAAGGTATCTACATAAAAATAGATACTGTGTAGATAAATAGATAGATAGATAGATAGATAGATAGATAGATAGATAGATGGCTAGATGGCTAGATAGATAAAAAGACAGACATACATACATACATACATACATACATACATACATATATAGATAAAAAGGCAGACATACAGATACATACATACATACATAGATACCTGACACTGCAGCTTTAAGCGTTACACGTACCTGTAGCAGTATCGAAAACAATCACAACTGACTGCCAGCGAATTTGGTGAATTAGGCGAGCTATGGTTTGTATCCAGCCACATCTTATGGCCATACGGTTAGAAGTCCACACTGCTGTGTTGTCCATCGGATCTAGGGATTTGAAAACCAAACTGGTTATAAATTTCTATGGTAGCATATACCATTGCAAGACCCAGTTGATCATAGTTTAAAATGTATTATTATATTTTATTTTTAGGCTGAGATGTCTTTAATTATTTATTTATTCATAGCGTATTTCTTTATTAAAATCATCTGACATTTACCAAGATTCCTTTACAAATACAAGCTACGTCTTTCTGCATAAGTATTATATGATATACGCCATAACGAAATTAAGATTCTACATTAAGGCAGTATTGATTCTGATTTTTATAAAACAATTCTATACTGACCTTTTGTCGACTTTGAACAAATGCAGTGAACTTGGTTACAAATGGATAATAAAACACAATAATATAAAATCTGTGATGTTCCTTTGGTCATGCTGCCGTGATGTGTGAGGGCTATATACACTGGACGACAAAGATAATAGTCAATTACTGATATATATGCTTCGAACATTTCCTCTGAAACTTGCCGAGTGTCATGGAATGTATTTAGCAAACACAGATGTTTAAATACGTTATAATCCGTCATGTTTTTTTATTCGTTCGTTCTTTCTGCATTAGCTGTGTCTATTTGCACATCTTATTAAATCAATCAGATCTCAAAACGGGGTTCGCTAATTTTGTTGACAGTGAACTCAGTGTACTGCAGTTACTCAAAATAATGACGCTGATAGAACAATCACATACAATTGGTGATAATGTAGTAGCGAGCTTAACGAATCCAGATATTTATTTAGGATGTGTGCACCTTATCCAGCCCCACCCATATAGCGTACAACGAATTTACTATCAATTTACTCAGAATAAAAGTTTGGATTTGTTTACATACATCGTCAACACTAACAGTAGCTCTCATATAAAATCAGGAACTGGCAATTATTAAAAGTTTAAAACTGTAAAACCTAGTTAATAGTTAATAACTAATTCCACTTACCAGCAACAAATGCACATTTACTAAAAATTATTTTACATGTGCATATGTATATTGATCGGTTACTGTGGTAAAATATAAATGTATACACTTTACAATGAAAACACAAACAAAAAGGGCAAAACTAACGTCAAGTATCGAGTCGCCGACTTATCTTAAATGTGTCACTCGCTGACAAGAAATATTTCACATATTAACCACTAATGCACATATTACAGAAGAAGAAAAAACTTGTCAGGATCTACTATTTGACATGAACATTATTGAAATGAGGTGCTGACGTGTTTGTCCCTGCAGTGTGTGTATTAGTGGTTAACTTGTTTGCAGTCCGTCAATTCCCACTCTCTAGCAGCCCCTCCCCCATTCTGCGACAGGCAGTGGACCACGGCGGAGATAGAATATGGGGGGGGGGGGGTATTTTGGACCGAAGTAATTAGTAGATTAATAGGTATCGGGGAAGAAAGGAGGAAATTCACACAATCTAGAAAGACAATTTTTTAAATAATCAGCACCATGATATTTCACTTATTGTGGTCCAAAATTAATATATTTCTAACAAATGTAATACAAGAAAATAATAGTGAAAAAAGAAACGATTGTTCTGAACATCAAATATTGACATGCTGCCCCCCCCC
>JAECMU010031327.1:0-13337 GCA_016106625.1 Dracogyra subfuscus | reverse complement strand
TAGTTCCATCGCACATACCATGGAACTGACTGCCTCATGGTCAAAATACAGTCTCCGGCGCTGTGGCATTCAGAGTACTGAACTGCATGTAGTTCCATCGCCCATACCGTGGAACTGATAGCGTCATGGTCAAATACAGATGTGACGTATCCTCGAAAAACTACAACGAAACCCGCCACGTAGTAATTAATCAATGACTTATTTTTCTTGTGCTTCTTTTCATCTTGAGCTATCATTCATATAAAAATACTTTTTTTCTCCATTCACCTCTATTCAGATGTCTCAGCAATGATAGATGAGTCCTAAGTGGTTTGTATTACGGATTGTGTACTTGATAGAAAAATGCAGCAAGCGTAACAGTTTGACAGCGACAGGTTAAGTGGTTAAAAAACCCAGTCTTAGTATTTTTTCCTCTTACAGCAAATAATGAAACTAGTTTTCAATTCATATTGAGTTTATATTGCTAATGAACTACATGGAACTTATTTTACTAATAACATGATAATTGTGATACATTAGACAATGGTTGGATTTTTCAAAAGATACTATTGTGTTTTAGGCTGTGATTCAACGTATTTTTACTTTAATAATTTTGCTGGTTATTATACCCTTATGCAACTTCATGCCCGTACCCAAGATGTTCTGGATGTGCCGCAATTTAAGAAAACGAAGTGACCCAAGTGAAGCAAGATTAAGTTATGGCAGTCCTCCTACAGGCGGTGCAGCAAGGATGAAAGATCATTTACGGGTCTCTTATGGGAGTAGCGGTCCTCCTAAGAACCAACACCTTATAGTGGATCATAACAGAAATCACGACTTTTTGTAAAACTTCCTTTCGACTCTGCCTTGTGCGGAGATACGATTTTGATCACAAAATACGGTTTTGTTATTAGATATTCATAAACATAATAAAAAGTACAAAGAGAACCAAAGTATTTGAACCTAGTGCATCGAGCATCGTAGTTATATTCAGTCCATCTAAACATTGGGTTAGAAAGATTATACGTCGTATTGAGCTATTAATGTACTGAAAGAAAGGTCGACCTACATATATTTGAAAGGGACGTAAACCTTTGGAGATAGGCGTTCTAATTGCATTTTAAGGGTGCGAGGGATTTGAAAATATAAATAGGCCCAAATAAGCCAAAATTGATATAAATATAGTCTTAAATATGATTTGCACCCCCATATTACCTTTAATTTCGAGACACTATATTGTTCAAAGGTTCTTTATTTCACACAGAACCACATCTAATTAAGTTAGTTTGGATCTGTAGCCACGCAAATGACGTCAAAGAATCATTATGCTCAACTACAGTGACACCCTTTTGTGGCACTGCTCTAACAACAATATACTACTTGTACCACAAATAACTTTTTTTAAATGCAATACAAATGTTTTATGACATTTATTATTTATGGTAAATGTCAAATAAGACAGGAGTTATCAATAACAGTGATGATTTTGTTTTATTACATTCCTTTTTCTTAAATTAGCACCTCCCCATGACACCCGGGAATTTCTGAAAATGGTCGACGGCTGTAATTTAATACACATGACCTATTGATACTAAAATAACTTTAAACACAGAGATTCGATCATGTTGGTAGATTATTATGAGGTGGTGTGTGTGTGTGTGTGTGTGTGTGTGTGTGTGGGGTGTCTTGTCTGTATACAACAAGATGACAATTCTGGGAGTATACGATGTCATCACAATTCTACGACTTTTTAACATCAATACAAACAAATGAAAAAGAAATGTATTCTGGGACTTACTATTTATGGTAAATGCACAATAATGTCTCACTATTCCTGATTATCTTCCTTTAAATTGGCAACTGCACCATGAAGACCTGGAATTGCGAAAATCGCCCGCGACGACTAACTGATGTATATAACAAACTAACAGTAACGTTTGTTTTATTTGTAAACCACTAGAGCACATTGATGTTTTGTATCTTATCATCGGCTATTGGACGTAAAACATATGGTTATTCTGACACTGTTGTATTTAGTGGAAACCCGTTGTCGCTACATATGGTACTATTTTATGATAGACAGCAAGGGATCTTTTATTTTCACTTCCCACTTTATAGCACAAACCATGGCCTTTGTTGAACCAGTCATGGGCCACTTGTCGGTGCGAGTGGTTTACACCTATCCATTGAGCCTAGTTTGACTCTCTCTCTCTCTCTCTCTCTCTCTCTCTCTCTCTCTCTCTCTCTCTCTCTCTCTCTCTCTCTCTCTCTCTCTCTCTCTCTCATTAACATGCAAAACAAATGTATTTTGAAACTGAATCTCTATGTTAAAGGCAAGATAAAACATTTATGCCGATGTATATCATTGTATAATATCACTACTACGTATTACCTCCCCTTTTTCATACTGGCCACCTGGACACATTGTTTAATGACCCACGGCGGTTACAAGTTTGAAAATCAAGGTTAGGTACTTTGTTACATTGTTAAGCTGTTTTGCCTGTCTACTAAAAATACTATTCATGTATATCAGCTAGCGGTGCTAAAACAAACCTTTGGCCTTTTTTATAGATAATATAAATAAATAAATAAATAAATGTTTAACGACACCCCAGCACAAAACGTCACAACGGCTATCGTGTGTGAAACATAGGTACGCGTATGAATGGGGCTTTTATAGATATAAATGATAGCCTTTATATACACAAGTGGGAATTCCACGTGTCCTTAATCAACCGGCGCTTGTTATAGCAGAGGCTATGGATAGAAGTTTCAACTGTACGATATCCAAATACATTGACTATATTGTTTCTGTCCACAAGACAGACTTATCCGGCTGTTACGATTATATTCACGTCCTGATTAGTGTGTAAATATTAGTGTCGTAGCATCAACAAACCAATTGTATCGATGGCAAATCCTGACCACTGAAGGGCAGAAGCACGCGATGTCTGTGTTATAAGATACCAACCAATCATGCAGTCCATTATATACGGTAGGTTATAGCCATATAACTTTACATTAGCATGGGTACAAGTAGTTGTGCTATGTATGGAGATGTGTTTACATTTTTTATTTGTTTACTCTGTTAGTAAAGAAACAAAACATTACATTTTTTTCACAGAATAAAAAACATTGTTTTTGAAGCAATTCGATTGTGTGACATCTGTTAAAACATAAGATATTTGTAATATGATACATATTGATCTATACTGGTTACACATATAACTTGTTTTTTCAACATTACACACTATTTTTGTAACATTCGTCAGTCATTCATGTACCAAATAATTCCACTTTATAAATACGTTAGTTGGTTGGATTGGGCCAAATAATATCATGTGAGTTAAAACGACGTTCATAGCTTCAGAACCCTCTATTTTTAACTACTTTCTTTCAGCAAAAATTAAAAATTAAACTATATCGTTTCAGCTGTTTTCTTTATTGTTTCAAGATAATACACCAGCTGTTTATGTTATTTGTGAATATAGTGTCACAAATGATCACAAATGTTTGCGTTAATGCACAAATAATTCCATTTTATAATTACTCTTTTGTAATAGGCGTCTTGATTGGTAAAAATGGTGTCACGTGATCTAAAAAACCGTTCATTCTTCCATGAACGTGAAAACTGCACTGTTCGGTAAACGAGGGAATCGTCTACACTGTGAGTGAAGGTGACGATTCAGGCTTTAAAAGCACATTCCCGAGTTTGCTGCAAATTTAAAATATTATCGACTAACAAAGACTTTTTAACAACTGTAATTACATATCAAATATATTTTTTCTGTATAAAATATTAGTGGCTGTATATTAAACGTGTATTTGCACTAGGTTAAATTTAATTTAATTTCCTAAAAATAAAAATGTGTTTTGTTTTTTGTATGTACGAACTTATTTCAAGACAAAATTCAGTTTGAAGTTTGGAATTGTTACGAATATTAAGATGACCAGAAACACATTGAATATACAGACACTGAACGAGAGAATATATTTAATATGCAAGTTTAATTGTAGAAACTCAGGAATGTCCCTTTAGGTCAGGTCAGGTCATAGGGTTTTACGTGCACATTCAGAACAAGCTGTTGTAGCGCACGCCTGTCTTGGGCGCAAGAGCCAACCTCGGCCGACTCCTCCGTCCGGGACAGGAAAGGTGGGGGGAGAGGAGGGACCGCCTGCACTGGCAGGTGCAAGGGAGCACCAGCAGCTCGACCAAGGTCGGTTGCAGGCGGGGGTGGGGGAGATGGTGCTATGGAATTTTGAATGGCGCAAAGTATTATGCCAAAGAGAAAAAGTACGCAAATTAGGTTGAGAAAATTGGGCGCAATTTTGAACGATCGGTCAAAAAGAAAATTCCAGATCTAGTTTAGGTTTTGACATTAGTGAATCGAGA
The DNA here is from genome assembly GCA_016106625.1 of Dracogyra subfuscus. Lineage (NCBI taxonomy): Eukaryota > Metazoa > Mollusca > Gastropoda > Neomphalida > Peltospiridae > Dracogyra > Dracogyra subfuscus. The sequence goes on along the minus strand of JAECMU010031327.1, from coordinate 8,965 downwards.
GTAGCTTGTTAATTAGACCTCTATAATGTCCCTTTAAACGACTCCGGTTTTTGAACTGAGACACAATTTATATGTATACTATTAGAAGTTATAGCAGAGGATACTCAGCAAGTCAAAAGAGAGACATGAGCTCAGCTCTATTACATTTCACAAAAACATTAAATCGACTTACACGCGCGAAAACACATACGCCTTCGTACATAATTACACGACCTGTCCTTTTCTAGAATAATATAACACAATAATAAACTTCCTCTGAAATCCACACAGACACAGTAACATTTAAACCGCTTTATCCCTTTTAAGTAAGTCTTCACATTCATTTTTTACTAATTCAACCTTTGACAACTGCAATTTTAATATAGTAGATAAATCTTCTAAATATGTTAATTAGTTCAAAATCCATACACTAACCGTTTTACAACAGATCTTCCATTTAAGTATATAGATATTTTTAATAAATTTTTTTAGGAAAAACCCCAACTGTTTGCATTATCAGTCGATGTTCACATTGTATAACATTTTATCCACATTTGATACAGAAAATGTTAATTTATAAAACCTTATGTTAATCATTATAATGAATCGGAGATTTGACGGAAAAACACGAATATAACTTTCTAAGAGACTTCCCTTATTTGTGTATTGATACAGTTGTAAATCGTTGTGGAATAGAGTTCGATTGGGGTTTTTTAATATAGTTTTGTATAATAGCAATACTAATGCATTTGGAATTATACGAATTGAACGTTATATGTTTTTACGTTAATGCCATTCATACAGTGTGTACAAAGGTTGTGGTGTTTATCATCACATAAACATCAAACATATAACCTTCAATCCACAAATGATTGTGAGAATACCCCCAGTCGACTACTGGCGAACAAAAGTCGAAAAGCAGAATACTCCTTATTCCCTATTTTAATTTCCCGAAGAGGGAGTTCAGTTGTTATTGTACAGTACGTTATATGGATTGAATAGCTAAATATTTAGAATTATAAAAACACGGAATATGATAATATTTAACGTTCTTGGAAGGACAAACCTCGGAACCACTTTCCATACTCATGTATAAACGAGAGAGAGAGAGAGAGAGAGAGAGAGAGAGAGAGAGAGAGAGAGAGAGAGAGAGAGAGAGAGAGAGAGAGAGAGAGAGAGAGAGACTGGGAGATACCGAGAGAAACAGAAAGAGGGCCAACCTGCTATAACGGCCGCCTGTATTAATATTAAGTAGACACTTTTCTTAAAAGACTACTGGTTGATACTCCAGTTAGTGTCTGCTTAACGCTGGTTTCACTATACATGTATACCAATAACATTCTTTGAGTCTGTCGCACAGCTATATCAATATGAAAAAGACTGTACTTCAGTTAATGATTCATTAAAATCGGAGTAATAAATTGCACAAGTTTGACTCACAAGACTTGAACATATGCCCCATGTCAATGCGAATCACCTCTTTCCCGAGGCGGCCGTTATCGCCTGTCGATATCCTCCAATACACCCTGCTGGATGTCCTGCCTAATCATTATCTACCAAATGAGCAAATACGCTGGCTAACCTATCTTGCGTTAATGCAATCAATTTACTTTAGATCAATAATGCATCGGTGTTCATTTCGAAATTATTTCCCAAAGGGATCATAGTTGACTGACTAAAGGCGGTGATATGGTCTGATCGTCTGCTTCAATCTGATCTTTCTCTCGCCTTCCTTCCACGCAACAAACATCTCCTGATCGATGGCAGGGCGCCAGTCCCGATCAAAGTTGTGATATAACTGTATTAAAACCACGCCGTGGAACCTCACTCAGTCAACTTTACAAAACTAGCACATATACAGTCGAACCTGTCTATGGCGGCCATTCAGGGGACCAAGCATTTGAGGTTGTCGTAGATAGGTGATCGTTATAACCAGGTTTTAAAATTATCAATAAAAATGTAAGATTTTATTGTTATTCTAGAACTCTGTTATATTTACTAAGCCACTCTTAATCTTTTCTTGGAGCATTTGTCACAGCAAATTCATCACCTGTCACCTTATGGATCACCTGTGTTGTGCTGCTGTAAACCAGGTCAGTCTTGTCCATTTTAAAAATAGCCTTAGGAGCACATCCCACATCGAGTTGGCAACTTCTACTCCCAGTTCTAAACTGCAGTGTCACTTACTTTATCTCGATCACTACACTAGGCAATGTTGTGTCTACTCCTAAATGAATCTAGCCACCAATTTGATGTTTTGAATGGCAGTCCTCCACAAAGGACGAATACATGGTCTTGGGTGGAATCAGCACTGTAAACTAAGAATCTGATAGTGATTCATGGGTATTCACGACCCTGCCAAAACATCGTTTGGTCTCTGCCTTGTATTGAGATTCGATTTCTTTAATACTTTTTATTTACATGTGTATTTATTTATTTATTTAAGGACGCGCTGGAACCAGTCCAGTCGTTAGCTGCGAAACCTGTATAATATAGACCAGGTTTCGCCATAGCCGTACGCTATACACAAATAGGGATCGTTTAAAATGTGATCAGGTGTAGTTTTTGCCTTTGTTATCTGCCACTCAATGGATAGTAATGGACGTGCTGGATCATTTCAATTAACAGCCGGCGCTCCGTGTATAAATGAATGAATGGAGTAACTATTGCATAACTGAACTGATAATTGTTTATTAATGACACTTCATTATGAACAAATATTTGTTATTCAGCATCAGACAAAAGAATGTGTATGAGAAGATGGAATGCTCTCTGCAAACAATGGGGAAGACAGTATGACGAGATAGTTTAATACTATCCGACACTTTCTTTCAAAATGGCACCCTTTGACACCCACACACTCTGACAGTTGAATCCACAATTAATTAGACAGTAATTCGTCTCAATTTCTCATAACCATTTCCACGATACATGTTAAACAGAGAGGGAAACATTAAAGGGACATTCCTGAGTTTACTGCACTTTTTAAAATGTTATCGACTAACAAAGACTTTTTAACAATTTACATATCAAATATATTTTTCTGCATACAATATTAGCGGCTATTTATTAAACGTGTTTCTGGTCGTTCTAATATTTGTACTAGGTTAAATTTCATTTAATTTTTAAAAAATATAATGTTTTTGTACGTTTGAGCTTCTTACAAATATTAAAACGACCGGAAAAAACATTCGTGTTTGTTGTTGTTGTAAGAGGATTTTGGTGTTGTTTTATTAGGATTTTTTGTGTGGCGATTTTGTTGTCTTTTTATTGTTTATACGTATATTGTTTATACGTCCCGCCCCTTGTTTTTAGAGCTATGTGGTATAGTTGTTTATTGACTGTTTTAACAAAATTGTTCACTTGTAGAACGGAACGGTATAACTCTTGTAGAGAAACAGACTGCTTCGAATTCGACAGATTCCTGGTAGCCTCCTACAGGACGATCGTTCACTACACGAACAATTGCCGTAAATTCTTCACTAACAGGAGAAAACGGGCTTTTAGCTTTTTAGCTCGTTTACTTTTGCGCCCATAAACTTTTCTTTTTAGCATATCACGAAAGCATTCAATCTAGGTAAGTAACATGGCGTATAAATTAAGCTAAACTGCAATCGACCCAAGCACTTCCAATAGTGCGTACACCAGTGGTTTTATATAAATCAACAATGGTTCGCTACACCATGATGTTTCATTTAGTTGATTTTACGTTTAAAGATGCATAGCGTATACTGATTAAAAAACGAATTGCAACTAAAGGTTTTTGTTTAATTTTCAAATAGTTAAAATTTGGTTTTGTTTAACGACACTAGTAGAGCACATTGATTAATTCATCATCGTCTATCGGATGTCATCAGAGGAAACCCGCTACATTTTCCCTAATGCAGCATGGGATCTTTTACATTCGCTTTACCACAAACAGGGAAGCACATACCACAGCCTTTTAAATTTTGATATAGAGAATAATATACGAAAAGACAACAGAAATCAGAATGTAGCCTCCTAGTCAGAATACTGTAACTATGTTGTTTTTATTTTATTTTATGGGGTATAAACTTAATTTATTTACAAATATATTTATGTACACCGTCGTCTTAAATCAACAACATGCTATCACAACATTGCTGTGGGTGTGCATACTTCCATTGCAAGCTGTACCCATCCTCCTCCACCCCAGGCGTGGACTTTACTTTCATCTGACTTCCATTTTATGTTTTTGCAATACGGTGGTGTATAAAGCAAATTGATTCCAATCCCAGCCAACACTTTTGATGTCTTTTCCGTTTATAGAAGATTTATAAGAAGTAAAACTTTTGGCGTGATCGATGACTTTGCGAATATTCCATGTCACGATCGTTGACTGGAGTGGATGGGCGGTCACGCACGTTGTAAGAAAGGCCAATGGTTAACAATTACAAGAGAAGTGCTTGTGGTTTGCGAGATAAGGAGTTCTAGAATACCAGATTGACTTGCCTTGACATACCTTCGTGTCTGTAAATAGATTGAGAAAATAGCAAACCGCTGGCTTATTGAGTGTTTCCTGTTTATCATTTTGTCTGGGATCAGCCAGATTAGTTTGCCAAAATCCTCGTCGTTTTGACCCCATTAAGACCTTAGAGTTTTCGTTACTTAGTTATCATTTATCTGACCACAATGTGTTTCAGAAGGTCCCAAAATATTGTACAAGGGTCTTATTCACTAAAACATCACAACTTTGCGATCATGCTGCGCAAAGCAAAAACTACATGCAAAAACGATAATGTGCTGCTTAAAAGGGATATCTTGAGTTTGCTGCATTGTAAGATGTTTCCCACTAATAAATAGAGGATATTATATGAGTGTCCATGACAGACGATGTTTATGACACGAGTGCCTAAATTATCATATCGTAAGTGTCGTAAACATCGTCTGTCATGGACACGAATGTAATATTCTGTTTATTACCGTAGAACTGTACTACTAAATGAACATTCCAGTAATTGTTTACAAAATAACGTTGCCTTATTGGCGGAGTAATGTTTGTTCATTACTGTCTTGAAAAAACAAATTACAACCCGTTCTAAAGTGACGTCATATTTATACGCCCATAACTAAAGAGTACACATGTATCAACAGCTGTAAATTGTAAAACATGTTTATACCAAATCGCAAACATATACACAGTAACTGAATTAATTAGTAACGAGTTAAATGTATTAAGTAATAACCAGGAAACAGTAAATGTTGTGGTTCACCTCATTTGCAACGAACCAGTCAAGCGTACTGTGGGTCAAGTGATGAAGTCACAACACTGGTAGCTGCCGTGTATCCTGATTGTGGATAAACGTTAATATTGAAAGTACCCCCGTATATAGCACCTGAAAAAAGTGAATGCACCAATTGGAAGTGTTCACAGCTAGAGTGTGCAACTGTGAAACGGACTGTGAAGAGGACACACCATTATCATTCGCACGTGTCGACACGATGTCATGGGACGGCACAACTGGTTCGTTGCAAATGAGATTACTGAGTGCCATGAATTTATCTTCAGTAACGCGGGAGCAATTGTTTAATATTTTCCTGATGTTTTCATAATTTCAGTAGGGGGCGCATTTGCACTGACTAACTTTTGTATAAATAATTAATAATATATACAAAATATTCAATAGCAATTTTGCATTGGCATTTTCCCAGCAGCATGAAAATGGAAACGTCACGTACCCAGTTTCGTGTTATTGTAAGGAGGTATAAAGTGACGTCATTGAAATACTGACGTCATTCAAATTCAAAATTAGCTGAAATGTCGTATCAGCCAATCAGAAAGAAATGTACTCTTAAAACAGCTAATCGTTAAACGACAATGCCAAGAGAACATACGATTTAGTTATGACAAATGAGGGAAATCGTACGATAAATATTACCCTCGTTATGCTGTACCTCGTAGGTAATAGACTATTTCTACGATTAAACTTACATATGAAACATATTTTCTTGTTTAGAATATCAGTGTCTGTATATTCTGTGTCTCTGGTCGTCTTAATATTTGTAAGAAACCCAAATTGGATTTTGTCTTCAAATAATTTCGTACGTACGTACAAAATAAATATTTTAGGAAATAAAATGAAATTTAACCTAGTACATATACTAGAACGATCAGAAACATATTTAATATACAGCCAATAATATTTCATGCAGAAACAAATAATATTTGTTAAGTAATTACTGTCCATTTAAGAGAGCCTAAGAGAGCGATGTGAATTAGGCCCTAGCACTGTCACGATCGTAAACAAAAATGTTCGACAAATGCTTAAGAAAGTCACTAGCCCTTACAGAAGCTTTGACTATTGTCCTATGTATTATAGTGCTACAGTTGATTTCCACTAGCCAAAACCAACTATTCACTAGCCCTGACGGAAGGCTAACGGATTTATCGAGCTCTGTCTAGAAGTAACTTTCAACAAGAAATGACAGAAATATTTTATTTAACGACGCACTCAAACATTTATCTACGGTTATATGGCGTCAGACATGGTTAAGGACCACAGAGATTTTGAGAGGAAACCCGCTGTCGCCACTTCATGGGCTACTCTTATGTCGAGTAACAGCAAGGGATCTTTTATTTGCGCTTTCCTCAGACAGGATAGCACAAACCTTGGCCTTTGTTGAACCAGTTATGGATCACTGGTCGGTGCAAGTGGTTTATACCTACCCATTGAGCCTTGCGGAGCATTCACTTAGGGTTTGGAGTCGGTATTTGGATCCGAACACAGTACCTATCATCCAGTAGTCCGATGGCTAACTACTGCGCCACCGAGGCCGGTCGTTAATATCGAAGCGAACCCAGTACCTACCAGGCTGTAAACCGATGGCCTAACCACAACGCCACCGGGGCCGGTTAAACTTTCAACAAGTAATTTGCATCCTGGTTAGGATTTTTGGCCCGTTTAATTTTGTAATGGATGGACTTTCAACATTAGACTGAAAAACACTTTACATTTGCATTGAATCACATCCATTTTATGTGTTCTGTATAAAGATATAAACTGTTTAAAAGGCTTTTTACTAAGTATTGCTTTGGTGTTGAACCCGATGTCGCGTACACTATTCTAAACTTAATTGCAGCCCAATATGATATACACATTACCTATTGCACGTACTGAGCTAATTACAGAAATAAACGAGACGATTTATGGGTAAGAACCCATTAGACTGGTAAACGTGCTTTGAACAGTAACAATAAAGAAATCATTGTTTCTTCACATAATAAAACGGTGTTAACTCGGGCCTGGTGTAAAAGCCCCCATTCACGTCATAGAGAAGTAAAACGCATTGGGTCATGTGAATCGATACATTTGACAGCTACACAACTCCGGGCTAAAAACATAAACTGGAACAATTTCCTTTCATCCAATTTCATTTCTACTTGTCTCCGGTTCTTCCAATCAGCCAAGACTTTAAAGCGCTCCAATAACTTGCTTGTAGTATCACTGCTCCCAGGAAAGTGAATTTTACAGTTTCATTACCGGGGGGCAAGAAAGTCGGTGTACGCAAATATAGGTGTACGAGATCAACACGATGGGCCTTAATTTCAGGGTACGATAATGGTGACATAAGAGTAACGCAATGTCGGTGTACGGTGATGTCGGTGTGTTTTGTTGGTGTACGATGATGTCATTGTACGTTAATGTCGATAAAGTAAAGTTTCATTTAACGCCACTAAAGCACATTACTTTTTTTTTTATCTTATCGGTTATATGATGTCAAAAAGATGGTCATTCTGACACATAGGCTACTCTTTTACGACAGGCAGCCAGGGATCTTTTATTTGCGCTTCCCACAGGCAGAATAGTACAAACCATGGCCTTTGTTGAACCACTAGTCGGTGCAAGTGGTTTACACCTACCCAATGAACCTTGCGGAGCACTCACTCAGGGTTTGGAGTCGGTATTTGGATTAAAAGATTTCATGCCTCGGCTGGGATCCGAACACAGTACCTACCATCCAGTAGTCCGATGGCTTAACCACTGCGCCACCGAGGCCGGTCGTTAATGTCGGTGTATGGCGATGTTGGTGTATGTCAATGTCGGTGTATTGTTGATGTCGGTGTATTGTTGGTGTAAGGTAATGTCGGTGTATGTTAATGTCGGTGTATTGTTGATGTCGGTGTATTGTTGGTGTAAGGTAATGTCAGTGTATGTTAACGTCGGTGTATTGTTGATGTAAGGTAATGTCAGTGTATTGTTGGTGTAAGATAATGTCAGTCTTTGTTAATGTCGATGTATTGTTGATGTACGGTGATGTCGGTGTATTGTTGGTGTAAGGTAATGTCAGTGTATTGTTGGTGTAAGATAATGTCAGTGTTTGTTAATGTCGATGTATTGTTGGTGTAAGGTAATGTCAGTGTATGTTAATGTCGGTGTATTGTTGATGTACGGTGATGTCGGTGTATTGTTGGTGTAAGGTAATGTCAGTGTATGTTAATGTCGGTGTATTGTTGATGTACGGTGATGTCGGTGTATTGTTGGTGTACGGCAATGTCAGTGTATGTTAATGTCGGTGTATTGTTGATGTACGGTGATGTCGGTGTATTGTTGGTGTAATGTCAGTGTTTGTTAATGTCGGTTTGTTGTTGGTGTAAGGTAATGTCAGTGTTTGTTAATGTCGGGGAACATTCAATACTTTGAACTGTCAGACGCATACTGCAGCATACGCATGACACCAAAGGTATACGATAAGACATACCGACTAAGATTTAAAAAAATGTAGACTTTTACGTTGGTCAGCAGAAGTCAAAAGGTCACTACTGAGGACTGTCGCTTAAAATTTGGGCCATTTATTTTCAACCTTCTCTGTCATTTCTGTCAAATGTTGTTTACCCAAATTTTAAATTTTGTGTGTGTTCATATAACGAGACTGTCATGAGTTGCATCCATTGTATGATATGTTCGACTAACAGAGCCTGTTTGGTGAGCAAAATTACACGTTAAATGCATTATCTTGTTTAGGA
>JAECMU010031289.1:3228-16590 GCA_016106625.1 Dracogyra subfuscus | reverse complement strand
GAGAGAGAGAGAGAGAGAGAGAGAGAGAGAGAGAGAGAGAGAGAGAAATAGAGAAATAGAGAAAGAGTGAGAGACAGAGAGAGATAGAGAGAGTGGGGGAGAGAAAGACATACAGATAGAGAGAGGGGGTGTACCAAAGGCTGTGATATGTACTGTCATGCAGTAGGTTAATGCATATAAAAGATCACTTGCTGCTTAATCAAAAAGTAGCCCATGGCATAGCAGCAGTGCGTTTCCTCTCTAATTATCAGTGTGATCCTTAACCATATGTCCGATACTATTTAACCATAATTAGAAAATTTGTTTCTAATTTTCATTATTATTCCTGCTTACCTAGTATTTGCACTAGTTGAATAAGACTATTAACATTTGTTGAGTACACCACTAAATAAAATTTGTTTTCCTTCTTCCTGAATAGAACATATATAACAAACTTAACATTAAAAAATGTCTCCTCTGGTTGTTGTTAAACATTCATACATTCATTATCTGGTTTTGGGCAAGTGCTAATAATGAATCACTAGTTGCTAATTAAAAAATTATATATGCATGTCATAGCAACAAAGTCCCTCTTTAGCATTAACCTGTACAGACAGACCAGAGAGCTGGGTTAAGTATAACTAGCTTCAGTCGTCTCCATCTCTCCCTTTATTAATATGTTGTAGGGGAGGCCTAAGCAGGACTGTGTTTAAAATACAAATTTTTCCCTAACCATAACTAGAGTGTGTTGAGGGCTAGAGGTTACTCAAGCTTGGGCATAACCAGATCAGACTTTTGAAACTCACATGCCCAAGTACAAAGTTCTAATACATTAACAGCTTTTTTTTAAAGTATATTTAATAATTACTGGTATTTTAGGGCAATGTGAATTTTAAAAGTTGGACAAATCTTGCCACACATTTGACAAGAAATCTACGAAATAAAGTCACTGTGATGTTTGTCACCAAAATAAAGAAGACTATAACCATCTTGTTTGTAACCAGGTTAACCAACATGTCTAAGCAATGTAAGTGATTGATGTTACAGCTTAACAACGGACAGGCTATGAAAAGTGCTAAAGTGGAAGTGTGTACCTTAGTACCTGCACAATAATTCCACTATATCCCACCGACAGTAAACATTGATAGCAGGACTGATAATACATTCCAGCCTTTGGATAGTGGCTACATATATATGACCAAACAAACTTGTTGAAAAACTACTTTTCTCATTTCGTCATTTAAGAAAATTGAAAATGTTCTTGTTTTTTATTGTGTATATGAAACAAAATTATGAGATATGTCTATTTTTGTTTAGTTTCTTTGATAATAAATATTAGATTTTTAAAATCTGTAAAAAGATTTTTTTTAAATATAGTATTTCTGATATCTTGTGTTTATAGATTGTTATTTGGTGGTCTAGGCATTGAAAACATCAATCATTAGAAGCCAAATCTGGGGATCAGTTTATTTTTCATCTCAAGGCCTGTCAAGTACATTGATTATTTTCTGGGTTTCTTCTCTGAGATTAAATGTTAAAATTAACAACTGTTTGGCATCTAATAGCCAATGATTAATAAATCAATGTGTTCTAGTAGTGACATTAAATGAACGAAACTTTACATTTTGTTAATAGTACATGTGCCAATGCTGATCCAAAATTTATAGACATCGGGACATGAAACGTGTTTTTTTCCCAAATGATTAATGTACTGTTACTAAATTGTATTTTTATAATCACCTGTATGTTATCTCAGGGCAATTTTCACTCATTAGGACTTTTTAAGAGTGTTCACTTATTTCTATTATTGCTTTAGGGGAACATTTTTTATTGGAAATTTGTTTTTAGCCTGACCTATATTTTAAAGAAGAGTATTAAAAAGTGCCAAGTCATACACTTTATGCTTCTGGCTATGTTTGATTTTCATATGCAATAAAACGTTTACAGTTTCTTCCTGTTGGTTATGTGGTATCCTGTATTAGTGTGTGAATATTTACACTCTAGTAACGGCAGTCCTATTCTACTAATTATGGAATGGCGTGGGTTGAGATAAGACACATACACTGAACGGTTTCCGGTTTTTAGGGGGTTGTTGTTTTTGTATGTCAGGTGCATGTGTTAAAATTCCTTTATATTGGTTTTTATAATTTAAAAAACAACAACCCAGAAACCCCATACCCACCTGCATTGTTTGTACAGTGTGCCCAATTTATTTTCCTATCTACGTGTATATTTGCTTGGATTTATGTATAATTTCCATGAAATGATGATTATTACCATATTGTTGTGTTATATGTTTAAACTTTCAAAGAGTGGAGGTTTTTTTAAATTTATTTGTTTTGGTTCTTTTTTCTTTTATTTTTTTGTGGGGAGGTGGGGTTGGTGTTGTTTTAAAAAATATAATAAAAAATAATAATAAATATGTATTTTGGGAGAGTTCAAGTTTTTTAAATTTTATTTTAATAGTTTACTGCCCAAAATATTTTTAAAATTTCAATAAAATGCTATCCTGAACATTTGGCTAACATGTGTGCAGTATCTTCTTCTTTTTTGTGTTCCTGAAGATTTTATGAGTGGTTAGCAGCATTAAACAACCATCCTGTTTAGGTAATAATTTCTGAAGAACCCCAACCTGTATTTATTACATTCACTGTTTGAAGGCAGTAAGGGCTGGCTGGTGATGTAACACAAGCATTCATATTCTCACAATCTATGTAACGTTGAGATTTAATTGTTCCAGCTAAATAATACTAAACACACGTTACATAAACCACTCCAGTAGGTTATCTATATAACGGTGATAAGTGCTTATCTTATGACGCTTATCACTGTTTAAAGAGAACCTACCGTCAGATTTGGGTGCCATATGTATAGACCTTGTGTTAAACTTCTTAACTATGAAAGGTGTTCAAACAAACCGCACAACTTTTAATGATGATATATTCAACAAAATATGCAATTCCATGCAATATAAAACAAGTGTTCAAATTTGTTTTGGCTACTGGATGTCAAACATTTGGTAAAATATAGTGGTAGGAGAGAAATTCACTGTATTTTTCCACTAGTAGCAAGGGATCTTTTATATCCACAATCCCACAGACAGGGTAACACATATGGCCTTTGATATACCAGTCATTGTGCACTGGCTGGAAAGAGAAATAGCCCATTGGGTCCACCAATGGCGACTGATCCTAGATTGACAGCACATCTGGCGAGCACTTTACCACTGGGCTATATCCCACACCTAATTTATTGTATGTCTATTTATGCATATAAAACCAATAAAGAGGTGGAACTCTGGCATTGTTATTGATCTGGAGATAATAAAAATGTAACAAAATAATAATAATTAAAAAAAAAAATATATATATATATATAATTTTTTTTAAATAAGAAAGAGGCCATTCATAATTATCCATACTCCTTTTTGTCCTAGCCTCACCTCCCTCCTAAACTGTACATAATTTTTTTAAACAATTTTATTTGGAAAATTTCTCTGTCAAAATTCCATAGCCCCACCAGCACCACCACCCCCCACCTGTTACCGATCTTGATCGGGCTGCTGGTGCTCTCCTGCACCTGCCATTGCGGACGGTCCCTCCTTCCTATCCCCCCCCCCACCTCTTTCTGTCTTGGATGTTTGAGCTCTTGTGCCCACAACAGGCGTGTGCTACAACAGCTTGCTCTGAATGTTCACGTTAAACTCTTTGATTGATTGATTGATTGCAATGTTCAGAGGACTGGAACTTCCATAAACGTTCTAGCATGCTTCTTACTTACTTTCAAAGAAAACAATCTTATAGAATCAAACCATTTTTCTTCTTACTATCTGATCATGCAAATAACACATGCACACGTCATAAACACTGATCAGTCAGAGATCACATTCTTGTAGTGACATAAATTATAAACTGTTGCCATGGGAATCCTGCTATTATGAGAATCACACAGCCAATCCTTTTTTTTTTTTTAAATCCAAAATCTGTCAATTTAAACATCATTTCAAATGACCATAAATCTACTTTACTTCTGATGTCTCAAAGAAAACATCATTCATAACATAAAATAATGTTTACTATCCAAATGGGTGAAAATTTATCAACCCAGTTTGTTTTAGGATTTTCGATGTTATTAACGGTTATTAAAGTTGTTTTTAAATTTCAGATATTCTGGTGATTTTCATTTACATACATATTACTAAAGTGTATTTTCTTATGTTCATTAACCTTTAGATTTTATTGCTGCTGAATTTAAAAAATGACATCACTAAGGAATCAAAATTGTCAATGATCAGATACGCAGATAACAGCTGAGTGTATTTTATGCCGCTTTATGACTAACTAGGATAAATTAAATTAACAGGCTGGATGCTTTACACAGATATGATTGTAAATATACTTACATTCTTAAAACCATAGTTTTTCTATGTATACTTCTACAAACATTTAAATGTAGACCTGTTGATGTGGAATCTTCTAAAATTTGAAGATGTATACTACACCTACAATCACGCCTACAATCTTTTACCCATCCTTTTTAACAAATTTACATACAATATCAAAAGTGACCAATGAAAATAATTTTCTTATGCGCATAGTTATAAATAGATTTACCTCTGTCGCTTACCTAGGCTTTGCAGCTGCTGTTTTGATGGTAGTTGTGAACAATATGTCAGAACTTGATCTAAAAGGTGACTGACCAGGTTGCAGGGTTATACATGCATGTAGCTCTGGGTGTGCAAAACATATCTTCAAATTATCTTTTAAAAAATGCAAAACCCAGAGCTATTTTCCAACAAATATCAATTACTAAATGAGTTTTGTTTGCCTCATAAAAACAGAATTCTCCAGTTGTTCCTAAAATTGACAACTGGTGGATTTGGCGAATGGCAAAGCTATGACCTTGAGGTTGACATGATCTGGAAACTTCTCTGTTCTAGATGGTTCAGAACTTGGTACATGGTAATTCATAATTTTGCAGGTTTTTATAATAGAAATGGATGATAAACCAATATTGTCATATCTTCATTTAATACTAGAAGAAAGTAACCACTGTAGTTTTAATATGTGATGAAGATACTTCTTAGACATTTTATTTTTCATTTTCTAATGATAATCAGAATATGAGTTCAGTTTCCTGAAGGACACATCTTAAAATGCTAAGTAAAGATATCGGTACGCATACAGCATTTTTCATTTTCGTATTTATCTTAGTTTGCCACCCAATAGCCAATGTATTTTTCATTGGGGTGTGTGTATCATTAAACGTTCTTTCATTCGTTCATACAGCTTCTTTAAATTAATTTAAAACTTAAGCAGCACACTCAATTTTAAGTCAGACAGTTCAAATGTATGTTTTGATCATAATGTCAATGCCCTACTCAATCTCCTTGAAAACTAAAAACAACAGCAAGGCCAGGAATATAATGGGAACTTTAAACAAAATGGATATTTGTTTACGACCATTATGCAGTTGATTTCATTATCTAGATCCTTTTTTGTGTACTTGATTTTCACATAATTGTGAAAATGGATACCTGGTATGTCTAATTTACAAGTGAATGTATCCCAATCACACCTGAATTTTAAATTTCCTCCCACTATATTTCTTCTAATGAAGTTGTTATCTAAAACAATGTGGATAATAAAAATAAAAAAAGCAAACTGAAATATGAGGAATGCCACCTAATGTACAGTAATTGTTTCATACATCAAAGATAACAAAATTACAATATTAGCTGTGATCTAAAATATCACAATCACAATCAGTTTGCCCTTCTGTATATCACCACCGTGGTTATGAAGACTGTTTGGAATGATAAAATCTGTAACAGGATGATAAATTGTAACAGGATGAAAAAAACCCACTAAATGGATGATAAAATTACCAACAGGATGATACAGAATAACATTTGTAACAGGATTGTAAAATCTGTAACAGGATGATAAAATCTGTAACATGATAAAATCACTAACATGATGGTAAAATCTGTAACAGGATGGTAAGATCTGAAACAGGATTATAAAATCTGTAACAGGATGATAAAACCACTAACATGATGGTAAAATCTGTAACAGGATGATAAGGTCACTAATATGATGATAAAATCTGAAACAGGATGATAAAATCTTTAACAGTATGATAAAATTTAACAGGATGATAAAATCTGCAACATGATTATACAGTCTGTAACAGGACAATAAAATCACCAACAGAATGATAAAATCTCTTAACAGGATGATAAAATCTTCCACAATGATTGAGTACCAGTAACCTCATCACTTTTATCCGGCAAGGAAATTGGTGACAAAGAAGAACATTGATGGACACCACTTTTCTATGGATGCAGCAAATGAAACCTTCAGCATGATTGACAAATCCTCCACAAATGCATATTTATGACATGCAGAGTGTCACCACCATGTTCCTGGTCTGACTGATTGGAAACTTGTGTGATGCTGTCCTTGACATGATCCAGCATGCAGGGCTTCTAGAATTTTTATAAAAGCCACTAGCCATGGGATTAGTGAGTTTATAAATATACTAGCCATGATTAAAAATTCACTAGCCCTACTTTTCTTTTAAGTTAATACAATTTTACTAAATAATAGTAATAATGAGGTACATATATGTCACCTAAAGAGGCAGAGAGAGCTTAAAACACTAACATTAGGAGGTTAGGGTAAGGGCGGGCTGTTTATATTTACAAAATAAACTCAGCTGCATCATTTTACTCTTTTGTTTCACTAGCCGTTGGGCATGGCAATATTAGTTATTTACTAGCACAAAACTGAATATCACTAACCATGGGAGTGGGGCTACCATAATCTAGAAGTCCTGTGTGTGGCAGATATGAGATCTGGAGATTTTATGAGATGGATAATAATAATGTATTCTACATTATATTATAAACAAGATACTTTATACAACTGCTCATTCCAGCTGGTGTACCATGACTTCAAAGGCTGTGCTATGTGCTGTCTTGTCTGTGTGACAGTGCATATAAAAGATTCCTCACCACTAATGGAAAGATACAAGTTTCCTCACTGGGACTGTATGTAAGAATTACATAAAGTTTGGCATCCAATACCTAATGATTAATAAATCAATGTGGTCAAGTGGTATCATTAAAAAGCACAAAACAAACCCCACTTAAATTCATACTAAAAAGGTAGCAAGGGATCTTTATGCATAAACAGGACAATATGTACCACAATCTTTGATGTACCCATCACGGGAAACAAGAAAGATTGGTACATGAAAAACATGAGTCTATCAAGGGTGAACAAGCCTGTAACCATCAACAAATAAAAAACTTTGTTTTGTTTAACAACACCACTAGAGTACATTGATTTATTAATCATCGGCTATTGGATGTCAAACATTTGGTAATTTGGACATATAGTCTTAGAGAGGAAACCTGCTACATGTTTCTATTAGCAGCAAGGGATCTTTTATATGCAACATCCCACAGACAGGTTACCAAATACCATGGCTTTTGATATACCAGTCATGGTGCACTGGATAGAACAAGATTTAGCTTAATGGGACCACCGACGCATATCGATCCCACACCGACTGCTGTATCTTGCCCCACAACCATCGACGAATGCTCTACCACAATCATGCATGTTTAATGTGCATTTTTATTAAAAAACAAGAGAGCATATATCACATGCACAATCTATGATATAATATGCAAGGCCGTTTGATGGCTTTTCCTCTTTTGATTTACCGGTATGCTTGCGGCAAGGTTGTTGCAAGGTAGTTACAACCTTGTTACATGGTAGTACAAGCAGTGCAAGCTATTTAGCTCGCTCAAGCTAGTAATTATTCTGCAAGCTTCCCGCAAGCATGTTTTCATTTTGCAAGCTTGCTGCATGCATATTTTCAACTCGCTAACTTCCCGCAAGCTTGTTTTAATTTTGCAAACTTGTGGCAAGGTTGCAAAAAGTGCATCGCAAGCTTGCAGCAAGGTTGCAAGAAGCTCGCAAGCTTGCGGCAAGGTTGCAAGAAGCTTGTCGCAAGGTTGTAAAAAGGTTCCAAATACTAGCTCGAAACGTGGTAGTTACTACCTTGCCGCAAGGTTGTTACCAGCTATTTAATAAGCTTGCAATTTTTGTTTGGGTATAACCCAATGCCATCTTTGATGCCACATTTAGAAAAGGATAATTTTGCAGTTAGGTCCAGTCAACTATGGCACATACATTGTGCTAAATATTGTTTGCAAAGATGAATTCCATATTGTATATATGCATATGTATTTGTTCACAACATTAGACATATAACATTGCATGTTAGACATCCTGCATAAACAATAAACAAGTCTGATCACAGGTATATACAAATATTATGATATCCATACATAAATCTGACCAGCAATTGGAATGAACATAGAAGAACATTTTTAATTCTATATATTTTTGTATCCTTATTAAGGACTTGTGAAGGTAAAAAAACACACAACAAACTTTCTCATCAAATTCTTGCAAAAACGTGTTTGCCTTCAACTTCATATACATGTATCAATATAAAGTTTATAATGTATGTATATGTAAAATACTAAACGAAACAGATGTATTGTTTGAAAATCGACCGGTTTTTTTACCCTATCTGATATATGTATAGAAACCTAGAAATAGATGTCTAGTTTGAAAAGTGACTATTTTTCTACCTTGTCAGATATGTATTTTTTTTTTTTTTTTTTTTTTTGTTTAACGACGCACTCAACACATTATAATGATGGTTATATCGGCGTCGGACATATGGATATGTCGAGAAAAACTCCAGTGGTTAGCTGACGGGGATCGATCCTAGACCGACCGCGCATCAGGCGAGCACTGTACCACTGCCCGCCTGTCAGATATGTATATAGTCCTAGAAATAGATGTATAGATTGAAACTAAACTGGTTTTTTTTACACTATTCATTAAGTATATGTAATAGAGATCGATATTTGGTTTGAAAATGGACCTTTTCTCTACGCTATCTGAAGTGAGCCTCAGACAGTAGTAGTGAACGTGGGATCAAGGTGGCGGACCAGTGTTGTGGTTACACAACAATCTCGACCGGGGAGATTTGCAGAGATTTCCTCTCACAGAGGACCAACACTCTCCCCGCAGACAGTGCACTGCGCTCCACAGCCTTTGATGTTTACCTGCAGCCCAGGTGTCACATGGCATCACAAGCCACACAACACTGCCAACAACATTTTTGTAGGATTTTCTCATCAATCTACGTGCCTTTCATCTCATCACTGTCTCCAGTGGACAAAAACGAGCAGAAAGTCAACCTTTTGCACTTCCATTGATAAAATGGATATTAAAATATAACACCATTAAAGTTCAGTCAGTTATATATATGTTTATAGATTCCACACAAATAAAATATAATTAATATATTAGAAAAAAATAAAATGCTTTTGACAATTTCTATTTTTATTGAAATATTATAATTTCAATATGCATATTAAATACATGTATATCAAATGTTAAAAATATATCATTCAATTCAACCCTCTGATTATAAAATATATATTTCATAAACCAAAATATAAATAACAATTTTTAATTTTTGTATGGAAAATTATTTCACCTTTTTTGATAATTAAATAGCACAAATTTAATTATTATTAAACTAATTAAATCATTAAAATTTTGCATTTAATATAATGTAAAACCTAGTTCATTGTACATGAATAAGGAGAAAAACCAGCACATTGTTACAGCTCTAAACTATAGAAGATAAATTCTGTTTATGGCTGAAGTTGAAAAATTGAGAAGAGTCACCTGCAAGGTCCACTTTCCCCCAGCCACACTCCCACACAGCACGGACAGTGACTTGAAGTAGTAACAGAGCTCCGCCATCACAAAGTCAACACACAAATAACTGGACAGTCGCAATTAGCAGGAGAAACCAGCAGTAGGTGCACTCAGCTTAAAGCAGCAGTCAACCAGCATTATTACATACAATTATTACAGGTATACGTCACCGTACTCTCCCGTCCACCTGATTGCAAAGAGTAAAGTTCCAGTATGCACCACATACCTGGAGTTATCAGACAATCAAACATTATTGGCAGAGGGTCCACCTTTTCAAATGAGGTCATTCCATTTTGCAGAGAGGGGGTGACAGTTTTTCTTGAAGACTGAAGACACCACATTAAAAAGGACCAGGCCAATAAAGCTATTGGACTGTAACAGTTTTAAATAATGGGGTGATCATGAGTCGATTAAACTATGACTCATCGCAGTTGGCAGTCCTAAGACCCTGAATATTAAGTGGATCTGGTTGCTACGTCCCCTGTGTCACGTTTAAGTTTTACTAGAGGTGAGAGGGTGTGTAGTCACCAGTGTTCCTCTCGCTTGGCGCAAAAAGCCCTTTTTCCTTGTCAGCTGGGCGGGCCTGTTTGCTTGGCCCGTGAAAGACTTTATGCTGGATTCTAAGTAGCATCTCAACTGAAAAATGTTACCACTAGCTGGAGAAGGCTGAGCCTGAACAAATACAATCGTATGGATTTCTATCAATCTGCAAAGACATGTATCTGTTTGGATTTGCCAAGGAAATACTCGCTGCGATAAATAAAACATACAAGACAAACTGACGTGGAAGCTTTTTTCATAAATATCTTCCTATTTGTATTAATACTTGCGGCCTTCTGTATAGACATGATCAAGAATTAATGTTGTTTGTTTAGGAAGAAAACAGAAAGATTCGTTTTCACTTATTAGATTTTTTAACAAGAAAAGTGCTTTGATTACGGATAAGCACATGATTTTACATCCAGACAAAGTCAAGATCGCTAAGCATATGGCTTTGGAAGCACTAAAAAAATGGGACTAACATTTAAAGATTTTTAAAGTTTGCCTGCACTAAAAATCATGCCATGCAACAGAAACATTGAAAAATCCACTTACAAATTTAGTTTAATTACTCTAATTAGAGGAGCAATGTTCCATTAAAAGTGATGCTCTTGGTATACATGTGTTAATTAACAGGACAGCACATACCATGGTCTTTAATAAATTAATCTTCATCCATAGATAGGTATCTCCATCAGCTGGTGCATGGATGAAGATTGATTTATTAAAGACCATGGTATGTGCTGTTCTGTTAATTAACGTTTGTATGTTTGTATATTAGTAAGTTTGGCTAATTTGGCAATGGACAGGGTGAGCCCTGTTAACACACTGTCAAGGCAAATGAAAAAACTAAATGCAATATAGTCCGATTTAGACTATTAATTCTGAAAAGGAACAAAGGGATATGAAAAAAATAAGCATGATATATGCCAGTTTGTTGTTATAATAATTTGATCTGCTCAATATAATAATTATTTATTTTAGTATTATAATTTCTATTTTAAAAATTGCAGGCATTTGTTGTTTTGAAATATTAAAGAAATGTGCACATGTGTACTGATTTTGTAATTATGTTACTCAACACTGCACTGTCTTGTTGAAAAATACTTTGTGAAAATTTATACAATTATTATTTATATTTACTTTGAAGCATGTATGCAGCTCAAGGTTCAACACATCCACTAACCCATCAAGTGAATTTTTTGTCTGGGTTAGTAGAAGTTTTGAACGGTATAAGTATAATACATAGGGCACTAGCCAAAGCTTCTGTTCAGGCTAGCGACTTTCTCAAACATTTGTCGATCACTGAATGCTGTCCTGGAGACAAACATTAAATCTGGCCTGTCTTTGATGGAAGGGTTAATGGTTAGTTGTGAGTGGTTTGCTGTTACAGAAGTCGAAGTAGAGGTTTCATATCTCCACACTCACATAGAGATTATTATATGAGCATGTGGGTCATACTGATTTTAAGAAACAAGTGTCAGGATTATTAATGTATTACCAGAGAGCAGGGATAATACATTAATCCTGACACAAGTTTCGTGAAATCAAAACAACTCACATGTTGAGTGTAATAATTTATTTATTATCCATATTATCATTGTGGGTTTTTTTTAATGAATATAAGACCAATCTCAAAATGTTTCAGCCACAACTTGAAGGAGACGATGAAATGACATCATAATATTTCAAATGCACAGTCTGAGCTAGGACTGGAGAAGCAATGTAATGTTAGGACATTGCTTCCCAAAGTTAAGTCATTACACTTGTTATTCATGTGTGTTTAGTATGATTATTATTAACTTGCTTATGTTGAACCGTATGGATAATAAACTGAGATATTACATTTCACTGTGGTGAGCCAGTACTAAGCTGTAGAGTATGACCATCGGCCTTAATTATTATATTATGCCACTGAGCTGGTAATGGAATCCATTTAATTAATTTGTAGTTATTTCCATTCTGGTATCAGGCCACTAGGAGTCACTTGGAACCAGGGAAGGCTGGGGATGGGGGATATCATTTGAGGACAAAAATGTTTTTTGGTTTTCTCTATATAAAGATAAAAATATAGCTTCTGTGTCCTCCACTGGAGTTTGTGTCTTCCCACACCAAATATCATCCTATGGGCCTATTGGGTATTCAAGTTTAGGTCCTGGGCACACCCCCCAGCTATACGGGTTGTCTTTTCAGTAAGGAAAGGAGGAAATGTTTTATTTAACAACATACTCAACACATTTTATTTGTGGTTATATGGTGTCAGACATATGATTAAGGACCACACAGATATTGAGAGGAAACCCGTTGTTGCCACTTCATGGGCTAATCTTTTCAATCAGCAGCAAGGGATCTTTAATATGCACAATTCTACAGACAGGATAGTACATACCACAGCCTTTGTTACACCAGTTGTGGAGCATTGGCTGGGGCTAGAAATAGCTCAATGGGTTCACCGACATGCATCAAGCGAACGCTTTACCTCTGGACTACGTCCCACTCCTTTCTAAGACAAAGGGTTATTGGTTAGTTTGTTACTAGTTAGAGAGAAGTCAGAGACAAAGGGTTATTGGTTAGTTTGTTACTAGTTAGAGAGAAGTCAGAGACAAAGGGTTATTGGTTAGTTTGTTACTAGTTAGAGAGAAGTCAGGGACAAAGGGTTATTGGTTAGTTTGTTACTGTTAGAGAGAAGTCGGAGACAAAGGGTTATTGGTTAGTTTGTTACTAGTTAGAGAGAAGGTAGAGACAAAGGGTTATTGGTTAGTTTGTTACTAGTTAGAGAGAAGTCAGGGACAAAGGGTTATTGGTTAGTTTGTTACTAGTTAGAGAGAAGTCAGAGACAAAGGGTTATTGGTTAGTTTGTTACTAGTTAGAGAGTAGTCAGAGACAAAGGGTTATTGGTTAGTTTGTTACTAGTTAGAGAGAAGTCAGAGACAAAGTGTTATTGGTTAGTTTGTTACTAGTTAGAGAGAAGTCAGTCAGTGTGGTGGTTTTACACCTACCCACTGAGTCATTAAACTTGATC
>JAECMU010031265.1:914-13095 GCA_016106625.1 Dracogyra subfuscus | reverse complement strand
CTCTCTCTCTGTGTATGCATCTATATGTATCTATATACGTGCGTTCGTACGAATGGACGGACGAACGGACGGACGGAATGATGAATTGATGGATCGATAGATGGATGGGTGGATGCATGTCGCTTATTTGGTTAATCATAGTTTCAAAGTTTATTTTGGGGGTTTTGTTTTTTGTTTAACGACGCACTCAACACATGATAAGTACGGTTATATCGGCGTCGGACATATGGTTATGTCGAGAAAAAACCCAGTGGTTAACTGACGGGGATCGATCCTAGACCGACCGCGCATCAGGCGGGCACTGTACCACTGGGCTATGCTGCCCGCTTTCAAAGTTTAATTATTAAATCATGTATTATATCTTACTAATATCATTAT
Organism: Dracogyra subfuscus; assembly: GCA_016106625.1. NCBI lineage: Eukaryota > Metazoa > Mollusca > Gastropoda > Neomphalida > Peltospiridae > Dracogyra > Dracogyra subfuscus. Next base: position 12,717 of record JAECMU010031265.1, on the reverse strand, counting down.
TGTCATTGTCGTAATTAGGTTATTTACTAAAATAATACTATCGCTAGTATTGTTGGTGTATATGTATATTTTATCATTATTGTCATTGTCGTAATTAGGTTATTTACTAAAATAATACTATCGCTAGTATTGTTTTTGTATATGTATATTTTAAAATATATAGGTATATCACTGGAACATACTGAACAAATATTTTTTACTTTTTATATTTTAATAATGACACTGGAAATAAGGGAGGTAATAACTCAATGCCACCACTCGCAATACAATGATGTAAATTTGTAATAAGATCAAAGCGGTTTTACACAGACACATTGATACAGGTATTGCACACCGATGTGTCTGAGCACACGGTTTATATATATTGAAACGAACTTTTCTGTACAAGCCTTTTTAGAGTTGTTGTTATCTTGTTCGTTTTACAATTTTAACAAATGAGTTAAAACCGGAAAAACAGCAGGCAATTTATTATCTAATCTTATGTACATCACACTTGTACACAATAAACAAACATAAACGGGCGTAAGCCATTTCTTATGGAATTATGAGAGACACTATAGTTAAATTGTATAAGTATGTGCAATTACAATGATAACTTTACTGTGTATACCAAAAGTCTCAGCGACGTTGTAAAATACAAACAAAGGTTTTGGCTGTTAAAGATGCAAGGTTAGGCTTTGACATTAAAACACATCACCTTTTGTTAATCAGGTAACAATAATACAATTTTTACAACGTAACAGCATCTTGAACAAATTACAACGAATCTCCTCATACTAAATCACATACACCGTTGATTAATACTGCCGTATTTTGTTTACATATTAATATAAAATGTATGCATATATACAAGAATCCTGCAATAGCTATGATTTTCACAACTGTAAATATGGTGGAGGGGTTTAAGTGATACAAGTGTATTTAAGGAAGTTAACAAATAAACAGGTTTAAAGTTATTATAATATTATTCGTTTTCTTAGGAATAAAAGGAAATAAATAGGTAAATGCATATGCTTGTGTAACTAACGATAAAGCTACATAATTTTATTCCGATAGAGAACTAATTTTTTACACGTTAATTTTAGCCTTCGAAACACATATACATGCACTTCGATTTAATTGTTTTAAAATCTCACAGAAGACGGTATACATCTGAATCCAGTGGTATACCGCACAAAGTGTTATTGCTAACTGTTAATGTTTACCCTTCTTTATGACTTGGAATCAATGACAATTTTCAGTAATGGAAGAAGAAGCTTTCACTTGTTTATACTTTTGAACTACCACTTGTGTATTTGTCCTGAAGCTATTGTATATGGAGACTATTTTACTCAAAATACATTTGTATATAGAAATGCATGCAAAACGAAATACCAAGTATTATGGTAATCACAAATTCCCTCAAATATAAAAGTAACGGTAAAACGCAAAATAATTATATTATCTTAAAACACGAACTATTTAAATGACCGTGTAGAAATATAAAGATAGTGTTCGAGGGTACTTAAAATATTCTCGTTTGCTACCCATGTATTAGTACATTATGAAGTTCGTATTGAAAACATATTAAATTTATTTGCATAATTATCATGTTACTCAGTATCAGAATTTCTTTTAAAATAGATAATAGGTCTGAATCAGAATTTGTTTATTCGCCAGTTCGCATTACTACAGACGTAAAACCGACAGAAATACAAACACAAACCGAACCGTTACATAGTGAGTTACATTATACAGTGTGAAGAGTAGATGGAATAAGGAAAGTGAATCTTTTTTAAAACCTGTCCTTTAATATATTTGATTATTATTAAATCCGAGAAGACGAGGTTAGATAAAGTAATAATAATAATAATAATAATAATAATAATAATAATAATAATAACACTATAATAATACTAATAATAGTCTTGTTTTCGTAAATTGGCTGAGGTAAATTGAGAAATGTGAAATCATTACAGCAGTTGGAAATATTACTTTATTCTTTGTTTGATGTTAGTATTTTACAGGTGCGACGCAAAGTTTCTATTTCTCACATTCCGAAAAGCTGGAAATAAATTTTGAACAGTTTATTTTCTAAAAACATATTTCATACTTTGTTTTTGTTCAGTTATTTCAGTGAATGTCACTACCGTGTATTTAATATCACACTTGGTCGCTCTGTCAACACAATTTTTATGAATTCTTAAATTTGTATTTGAATTCCTGTGGCTCAAGCGAAACATTCAGAAGAAAAAGGAAATCTATTTGACACGTTTGAGTGAGTATTTGATTAAAGTTTTAACTAGTAGCATCCCCCGCTCCGTTCGTGAAGGGTCAATGAAATTAGCAACACACAATTTAATAAGATCGCCTATCGCTAAGAAATTTAATATTAATTGTTACGAAAATACGCCCCAGTATCACACAAATAACATACACATATTGAAACATTTCACCGATGTAGGTTTTCATTTGTTTAGAAATGTTAAATAGATTATATTTATTATATTAAAGGTAAAATATTTATTATTTATCCAAATATAAAGTATACTTATTTGTATATATTAAACTGACTCTGTTTAATTTCTTCCCGTATTGACTGAAATATCATGGGTAACCTTTTTTTCTATAAATGTATTACATGTAAAATAAAAATATATTACACGTAAAATAAAATAAATATATATTACACGTAAAATAATTAGTATAAAGAACATTTAAAAATATTTACTTACATGATGTTTGGTTCTGTGGACTGGGTTGAGGCGTCCATGCAGTTTTTGCATATGACGGATCTAAAAACGGAAAACATTATTTTAAAATCATAAAAGGATAATCAGAAAAAACAAAAATACAAAAGAAACGAAACGAAAAAACACCAAAAAAACCCTACGTTTTAAACATACAGTATTCGGACAGACAGACAGACAGACGAATGGCCATAAATACGTTTATGTCGGGATGAATATGGAAATGCGTATGAAATTATAAGATAGAAATACCACGCAATGTATATTTGTAAAATGAATAAAAATTCAATTTCGTTTTCTCTGTGCAACTTTTTACAAAGAATAACTTGGAAAAAATATGTATGTAGATTTTAACTTTCGAAATTATATGCCACAATTAGTATATATTTAAGGGCGATTTTAAAATAAAATATTATCACAAGTTATACTTAGATAAAACATAATACAAACTGTTCGAGTTTTGCCACGGAAAAGAAACGCACAATTAATACGAAGATAGTGAAATACTATTTTGACTGTAGCCAAGGATTGACAAGCAATATATAAGTTAATAAACGATGAAATAATGAAAATATTATTAGAACAATTATGAAGTCAGTTAATGACTGATAAAACAAAACAATATTAATTTGATATTAACTGAGTACTGTTTCATATTAATCCATTTTTTGTTTACAGTTGTCATTGAAATAAATATGAAAATTAAAAGTAAATTAGTCACTTATTTTAATCCGTGAACGCTTAAATACTCTCGGAGTTTAAAAAAAAATCAAATTGAAAAATATATAAATAAATAATTACAGTTTTAAGATTATTTAAATAGCATTTGATGATTTGAATATGTTCACGTCTGAAAAGAGAAAACTCTAAAGTGTCGTGAGCGTTTCAAGCACAGAGAAATTTATTCCATTCAGCACGGCGGAACCACGGCCATTTGGGAAAAAAAGGAGAGCGGTAGTGGTCGCCGTGGTAACACCGGTTCGGGCGAACTGAACACCTCCAAGTGCGGAACCTACCCGGAAACACCATTCCCGGCAAAGAGCCGAAAGTACATGGTCTATAATAGTCCTGTTGCTTCAAGCTTTGCATCTTCGTTTGGAAATCCGGTGGTGACAAACGTCGGACAGACGGTCTCGCAGACTGTTGATTGTTCTTATGTATTTAATTATTCTCCTTCCAACCCAGCTTCCGAAAAGCGCGAAGTGCAATTTCCCGGCGGAATGGTAGCTCCTCCTTAGTCCCGGTTACAACCGGTTACAAGAAAATCTTTTTGGAAGTAAGGGAGGAAACCTCGAAGCGGCGATTTTAAATGAGTTCCGAAACGCCTCGGCTATAGGGTTAGGGAGGTTTTCATTGATTTATCGCCGCCGACATTTACACTAAAGTCATGTTTAATCAAAATGCAATCACTCCGGCCAATCATGATCGCAATTACACGGTGCGCGATGATCATTGGGCAGAGCGGAGAGCGCCGTCTATTGTCGATACGCCTTCCTCAGGACGCGTCGCCTAGGAAACGAGACTTCACGCACGTGTAGCCATGTTTACAACCGTTAAAAGCGACAATTCACTGGGAAAAAAAACTATATTTTTTCTTTGCCTTTTTGACAAAATGTATTTAGTGGTCTTATTAAAGAATTCTGATTTGATTCGTAGTATATATATTTTTTTTTTCTCTAAATAAAAAACTGGCCGAGTAAAGAATACAGAAACGGTTTCTACCACAAATCACTTTATTTTCGTTTCGCCTGGTTTCGTTTATTGATTTAACATTTTCTATTCTCGACATTTTATTGGCTTTATATATTGGCCTTATTTGTGTTGAAAAAGTAAAGGTTAATATTATATAAACTACATTAATTTCAGCTATCTAACATCGATTATGATTGAATGGTGGAGTGTTTCCACTCATGCCGACCTGTTACCGTTACCGTTGGATTGCCGTGTATGCTGACAGTACATAACGACTGTTGACGCACGGAATTAATGGTCACTCTCAGCCACTGGTAATATTATGCTGACCAGAGGTCAATAGCTTAACAGAGACGCACTGAAAAGGGGACGGGACACAGGGGAGGCAGCTAAACCTTCTCAGGAATAATATAAAACAAAGTGTCTCTTTTATTTAAAAAATACTTTTTTTATGTGACAATGATACTTTTTTAACTCTTGAAACTCATCACCCATCCCACATGACATCCAATTGTGTTTACCTAGAAATTGTCGTATGTAATTTGGGAATACTAATCTGTGGAATTCATTATTAAAATTGCGGGCAGCATAGCCCAGTGGTACAGTGCCTGCCTGATGTGCGGTCGGTCTAGGATCGATCCCGTCAGCTAACCACTGGGTTTTTTTTCTCTTGACATAACCATATGTCCGAAGCCGATATAACCGTAATTAAAATGTTTTGAGTGCGTCGTTAAAAAAAAAAGAAGAAGAAGAAAAAAGTCGTTATTAAAATTGGATGAGGTGGGTACGTATCAATGTTGGCAATGGCTAGTAGGAATCCCACTACTATCTTAGTTTGTGGTTCGAATCCCCACAGTGTAAATGAATATACCTGTTTCAGGTATACTCTGTGACATGGTTTGACAGGAGACCAATAAAATTGTGGTTAAATCTTGGTCGTGTATTTTTCAATATAATATTATCTTATACAGTTTGTACCTATACAATAACAATCTTTAAAGGGACATTCTTGAATTTGCTGCACTTTTTAAGATGTTATCGACTAACAAAGACTTTTTAACGATTGCAATTACATATCTGATATATTTTTCTGCATCAAATATTAGTGGCCGTATATTAAACGCGTTTCTGATTGTTCTAATATTTGTACTAGGTTAAATTTCATTTTATTTTCAAAAATATAATGTTTTCGTACGTACGAAATTATTTGAAGACAAAATCCAGTTTGGTCTTTTTGCAAATATTAAAACGACCAGAAACAGATTGAATATATAGACACTGATATGCTAAACCAGAAAATAGATTTAATGTGTACGTTTAATCGTGGAGATATGCTATTAGTCGGAAAATTCTTACAATGTATTAAAGTCAGGAATGTCCCTTTAAATAGTTTGTGTTGGGTTTGAACACATAGCATAGTTTCTCACCTATTATAGTGGTAGATCATGGTTTATAGCCTATACAGTTTTAGAATTTGTTTTGGACCCATACAATAGTAAGTTTGATTTATAATCTATGCAAAAGTAAGTTCGTTTTTTTTCTAAACGATAGTAATTTTTGTTTCTGACCTATAAGATAGTAATTGTGGTTTTTAACCTATATAATAGTATTTTTTATTTTTAACTTATACGCTAGTAATTTAGTTTTTTACCAGATACAATAGTAATTTAGTTTTGTTTAACATATACATGAGGAAATTTGGTTTTTAACCTATACACAAGTAATTTAGGTTTTTATTGCACAGATTCCCTGTTACATTGTGCCTACCCCCATCCAGGGGAAATAAGGGCAGGTGGTCAACATGACCCAGGAATTACTTTTAACTATCATGTGAAAATCTGTTATTTTGAAGGTGGGTTTTTTTACACAACTTCCACTCACACATTCACACCGCATCCAAGATTACATGTACATGTATCTGTATGTCAACTGTACCTTTATTGTATAAAATTGAGAAATATACGAATAAAAGTTATTTTTTTATGTTTTGAGTTATCAAAGGCTGGAGAACAAGCTAATTTGCTAACTGTTTTCATGGAAAAGACAATGATAATTTGCCCACTTGATATTAAATTTATGATATCTGTTTATACTAAAGGAAATTTCCTTTTCTATTATATATCTTTCTTTCAGCTCCTTCAACAAATGTTTTAGACAATAGTAATTTGGTTTTTACATTATATAATGGTATGTTAAGTTCGTTATGTATACAGTGGATACCTTTTGTCCTAAACCTCAATAACAGTAGATACTGGTTTATAAACATATACAATAGTTAATTTTGTTTGTTTTTAACATATGCAATAGCTGATCTTCGTTGTAACATAGACAATAGTAGATTTTGGTTCTTAAGCTATCCGACAGTGGATCTTGTTTTGTAACCTCCATAGTGAAGTCTTGTTTCATAACTTATACAGCGGGCAGCATAGCCCAGTGGTACAGTGCCCGCCTGATGCGCGGTCGGTCTAGGATCGATCCCCGTCAGCTAACCACTGGGATTTTTTCTCGACATAACCATGTGTCCGACGCCGATATAACCGTACTTATAATGTGTTGAGTGCGTCGTTAAACAAAAAAACAAGAAACAAGAAACAAAACAAACAAAACAAACATAACCTATACAATGATATCTTCGTTTATAATCTACACAGTGATATCTTTGTAACCTATTCAGTGATACATTGTGTCGATTTTAAACTTATTTCTTGGGTTTTAAACTATACATTATATCCTGCAATTGGTGTTTAACCTAAACAATGTATCTTGATTTGTAACCTATATAACGATATTTTGGTTTTTTAACTCAGATGGTGCTAGATCTTTGTTTTAAAATTTTCAGAAATGTAGACCTCGTTTTTAACATTCAGATGAAGTATAGTATGGGTGACCTATATGTAAGAAAGTTAGTATCTTAAATACTACTTAGTAAAATGTATTTAATAGTAATTAATAGTTTCCAAAACAGTTTAAAGGGACATTCCTGACTTTACTGTATTGTAAGATGTTTTTGAATAATAACATATTTTTACGATTAAACTTACATATGAAATACATTTTCTTATTTAGAATGTTAGTGTCTGTATATTCAATGTGTTTCTCGTTGTCTTAATTTTTGCAAGAAGCACAAACTGGATTTTGTCTTCCAATAATTTCGTACGTACGAAAAAATGTATTGTTAGGAAATAAAATGAAATTTAACCTAGTACAAATATTAGCACGATCAGAAACACGTTTAATATACAGCCACTAATATTCTAAACAAGAAAATATGTTTAATATGTAAGTTTAATCGTAGAAATATTTTATTAGTCGATAACATCTTAAAGCATTGCAGCAAACTCGGGAATGTCACTTTAAGATGAAATACCAACAACAAAACAACAGCAACGATGATGATAATGGTGGTGGTGATGGTGATGGTGATGGTGATGGTGATGGTAGTGATTATGATAATAATAAAGAATGTTTTATAATAATAATAATAATAATAATAATAATAAAATATTATAAAATAATAAAATGAGATATGATGCTGGTGATGATAATAATAATGATGATGATAATGATGATGATGAGATGATGCTGATGCTGATAATGATAATGATGGTGATGATGATAGTGATGATAATAACAAAAAGTATATTTTCATTCTATGAAAAACGAAATGTTAAGTTGTTCATCCTATAATGATAATGCATTATGTAACCGACTGCACACATTATGTTATGATTACAACATGGAGATTTTTTTCATCATTCGTTTTGTATGTGATCCATTAAGAACAGCGATCTTGCTTTAAAGTCGAAACTGTGTTTGTTCAAACGGAAATAATAGTAATACGGGAAGCATTAACATTCTTCTTTAATGTTTTGTTCAACAGAGGCCAATAGTTTCAGCCCTTAATTCAAATATCTATTTTCAGCGGTACATTGTATAATGATTATTATCATTTCGATTTTTGTTTCTTGCTAAAGGAACATCGACTAAATTTATCTCATATTATGACAACTCATTTCTTTATTTAAGTGGTATCTTTGTTCAGGCAAATGCTTAATGAGCTCTGTTCGCTGCTAGTTTTGATTTAGTATATTAGTCTGAGAATGGCAGTCCTCCTTCCGTGGTGCAAGTGGGTGTTTTTTTGTTGTTTTTTTGTTTTTTTTTTTGTTTAACGACGCACTCAACACATTATAATTACGGTTATATCGGCGTCGGACATATGGATATGTCGAGAAAAAACCCTGTGGTTGGCTGACGGGGACCGACCGCGCATCAGGCGGGCACTGTACCACTGGACTATGCAAGTGGGTGAAATTTGTTAATGACATCTCTGTTAAAGGATTTCCTCGGGAGTGGCTGTCTTCTTATAGACGAGACACTAGATAGATATTTATAAAACAATCCTCTATTTTGACAAATACTCATTGGACTCTACATTGTGCAGAGATACGACCCTGATCATGTATTACGGTTTTGCCGTTCAGATTGCATACTTTTATAGTTTAGAAATAAATGAAACTTTTCAAACTAGATTGTGTAGTTTTTTTCATGAGTTAAAAAGTCTCACTATTCTGTCTGAGGGATGGTGCATATAAAAAAATCCCTTGCTACTAATCGAAAAGAGGAGTTTAGACGGTGTCTTCCTCACTATATATCTGTGTGGTCCTTAACCGTATGTCTGAAGCCAGAGCGTTGTAAAATAACACATTTCCTTCCTTGGTATGGAATTGGGTTACTGTGGATGCCTTGGTGTAGGCTTGGGATTCAGATTTAGGAAAAAAGAGGGAAATGCTTTATTTAACGACAAACTCAACACATTTTATTTACGGTTATATGGCGTCAGACACAGATTTTGAGATGAAACCCGCTGTCGCCACTTCATGGGCTACTCTTTCCGATTAGCAGCAAAGGATCTTTTATTTGCGCTTCCCACAGGCAGGATAGCACAAACCATGGCCTTTGTTGAACCAGTTATAGATCACTGGTAAGTGCAAGTTGTTTTACACCTATCCATTGAGCCTTGCGGAGCATTCACTCAGGGTTTGGAATCGGTATCTGGATTAAAAATCCAATGCCTCGATTGGGATCCGAACCCAGTACCTACCAGCCTGTTGACCGATGGCCTAACCACGACGCCACCGAGGTCGGTCTCAGATTTGGGTTCAGATCAGTTGTATGATTAGCGATGTTTATAAAGTACCGTTTTTTTTATAAGTTTGGAATATGCTTGCTAACTAGCACTGGTAAACTTCCAAGCACCAATGGGGAGGGGCTTAGTATGCTAATTATTGTATATTATACACCCATGTCTTACGTCCTATATTCCACTAGTTTCCCGCATTCGTTTTCCTTGAGCGGGCAGCATAGCCCAGTGGTACAGTGCCCGCCTGATGCGCGGTCGGTCTAGGATCGATCCCCGTCAGCTACCCACTGGGGTTTTTTCTCGACATAACCATATGTCCGACGCCGATATAACCGTAATTATAATGTGTTGAGTGCGTCGTTAAAAAATTTTAAATTTTTTTCGTTTTCCTTGGTACACATGTGCGGTACATGGGTTCTGTTTAGAACAGAGACTCAACAAATGCGGTTCTGTCGAATAGTATTGCTTCTCCAGCGTTTGGCGTCTACATTTCAAACGTCTGGGGTAACATAGACCAAGTTTATCATTAGCCAATGCCAATCCAAAAACATATAATTTAGTACAGACGTTTCAGTCGGGGTTATTATGGTACTTAAGAACTTCCTAAGGCTTCTATTGATAGTACTAAACTTCCGGCTGGGTCAAAGTTCGAGGTGCACCCAAGTTTTGATAGAGAAGTGAAAACAAGTCCTGTGATTTATGATAAATGTGTGTTGGTTGTAAAACTTTTTTAGTTTCTTCTGGGTAATTTTTTAAAATAATTATTTCATCGGGTACCACTGTGTCAAGTAGCCATACATCGGGTAGCTGTAAAAAAAGTACTCGAATTTTGTGCGGAACTAGGGTAGTCATAGAGGCTACCCGTTACATCAGCAATTAGCAGATTGACCCCTAATTGATTCACTTTAAGAGTGAGGGGTGGTAGTATTTGTATCCGTGGCGTTTATGTCGAATGAATGAATGAATGCTTAACGACATCCCAACACGAAAAATGTATCGGCTATTTGGTGTCAAACTATGATAATGCAAACAAATAAGGTGATGATTAACATCAATATAAACAAAATCAAGATTTAAATAAATAAAAAAAAAGTGTTAAGAACTGTGCCATAATACAAATATCACAGACAGATACAGACTTTTACTCAAAATTACAATTTGTGCTGTATTGGCCATTCTCAAAGAAAATGTTACACCCCTGCACCACGGCGAGGTTACAGCACGCGCAGGAGCCTCTGGTAGGACTTTAGCCACATATGTTATTATTGCCGTCAGTGGAATTTATAGTGTGTCACCCAATGTATGTTTCGTGCTGGGGTGTCGTTAAACATTCATTCATTCATTCATTCATTCATTATATGTGATTTGTCTTGGTAGTGTACACCCTAAAACGTTCACGATGATCATAATTAATTAATTAATTAATTAATAAAAATGATCAGTTATGTTGTATCCTGCTTTGAACATTTAAACGTTTTTAATCTTTTTGTTGAAAATATTAGCCACGATATTCATCGTTTGGATGAAAATGTCGGACTTGAAAATTATAAGATGTGCTTTTGACCGATGTCACAAGTGGAACAGGATCGTATGATCACCTTTCTCGTCAATGTTTAGACTGTGATTCATGGGTGCCTGCTATGATAACTGTATAGATTTGTAAACCCAGGTTTCGATGTGGCAGTCTTCTTACAAAGAAGGAAAGATGTATCATCCTGGGGAAATAGGCAGTGTCCTTATAGATCAAACACTCTCTGAATTCTGGCAGCCATTTTTCGCTAACGCTCGCAAGATGTGTTTTGTCGCTAAACATTAAACCATATGACCACTTCGGGAACAAGACAAAATGGTTTGCAAATGGTTAGGGAAAACGGCTGCCTAACAATATGTGACGGAAAGAGTCACAACCTTGCCAGGACATAAAAGTATGTTAGACTGTGTCTCGTGCACTAGAGTTTGGTAGGATAGGATGACGCAACCCTTCATGAGTTCTGCACTGCCTCTGGATTGGAGCTGATACTTAAGTAGAATCTTACCACTTTAGGACCTTGGTCTACCCAGAGATGTACGTAGCGGCGGACAAATGGAGAAGGTCAGGTCAGGTCATAGGGTTTAACGTGCACATTCAGAGCAAGCTGTTGTAGCGCACGCCTGTCGTGGGTGCAAGTGCTTGCGAAACAAGCTCTTCCGTCCAAGACAGATGGGGAACCCTCCCCCCATATATATATATATATATATATAT